>MU223808.1:80791-98563 GCA_018584345.1 Thuja plicata | reverse complement strand
CTAAAACCCAAATGGAAGATGATGCTACTCAAAACAAGCTTTACAATGACTATGATTTTAATATATATTGAGTTCATTGTGACTTTCTATTTTTAGTTTAATTAAACAGAGGTTGTCTGGCCATTTAACAACCTCTCTCTTCGACGATTCGGGAAAAATAGTAAATTAGGAAAAAAAATATTGACCCAAAATGAATGAAACCAATTGCATCATTTAGATATTGAAGTTACAAATATAACCTCGAAAGAATTACATCGTTATCATATTTTTAAAAAAGCTATGTTGATTCAAGTGACAGCCACTCCTTAAAAACACTATTTTTTCACGCAAACCACTTTTCGAAGGAGAAGGAAAAATGAATTTAAATGAATTTTAATTTTTTTTTTTAAATATTTAGAAACTATAAAGAAATTTATAAAAGACTCTAGTTTACATCATCTTCAAATTCCTAATAGTTTTGCGGCAGCAAGTGTTTGAAAGTGAAGTTTTTTCTCAGAATGTTGATCTCAATGTCAAAGTTGGCCAAAAAGTAGGACACACTATTGTGGGACAACCCTAGACCAATAATGTACAATGTTGCACCATTTTTTAATATATACACATATTAAGGCATTCTACCAAAATGGGCACAAAACTAAAGCGAAATCTCATTGGTATATAAGTTTCATCATTTCATTTTTACTCCACTCTCATGTGCTTGTGAATTTTGGAATGGTGATTTATATCAAACTATAAACAAAAAAAAATGCATATAACTTATAAATATTTAAACAAAGAGAGATATCATAGAGGTGTTAGAATTCTTAGGTACTAAGAGGGGGGTGAATCAGTACAAATAGGTAATGAACATATTCAACTACCAACTTGAATAACAACAATATTAAATTCCAAACCACAAAGCATATAACTGAAGTAAGCAAATAGAAGTAAGCAATGTCAAGCATCCACAAGCTCATCACACATGAAAAAGATATTTTTATCATGGAAACCCTTGGTTAGAGGGATAAAACAATGGCAGGGATGACACCTACAAGACCACTACTGCAGTAAATGAGTTTTCCCTATTAGGAGCTACAAATACCCTTTTTGAGGGTTCACCATATTAGGACTAACAAGTACACTTTTAGGAGTATAATCAGGGATAACTTTAAGAAACCCCCTCTAGAAAAATATATAAAATCCTGGCGAATCTTTCATTTTATTTTTTTTAAAAATTATTCCTATTGGCGAATCTCTCAATTTTTTGGGAAAACAAATTATTTGTATTGGCGAATATTTTTTAATCACAAATTTTTTGTAGAAAATATTGTCGAATCTCAAGCAATAACAAAAATTTCATTAATAAACATGGAAAATAATTATATTGAAAGAAAAAAGAGTTCTTATAGAAATTTGTTAGGCTGACTATGAAAATATTTGATGGGTTTAAGGGAACTCTATAGTATCTAGTTGCTACCATTTATTTAAAATATAATCAAATAATCCTTATTATATTGTGTGAGATAAATGTATCATTATTTTTATTATTATAATGGGACCCAAAATTTCTTCAGTGTCATTGATTTATCAACAATCCAAAGGAAATATTAGCCTCGATAAGCGTTACAAATAAGATAGTAATATTTTTGCCTCATGGAATATAATGAAGATCACTAGATTATATTTTAAATCAATAATGACAACTAATATTGGTGACACAACCCTACTATAACTATAGTTATGATATATTATTGGTGAATTAATTTAGATTCCTATAATAAGTGATAAAATTTAGGCGAATTGAATCTAACCATCTATCAAATATTAGGCGAATATTTGAGTTCAAATTTTTAATAAAATAAATTATTTGGCGATTTAAATACTTCTAAAATAAAATTTTGTAAAAGTTTGGCGATTTAGGTTGCCTTAAATCTTGCATTATTAGCCAAATTTTGATTCTCAAATTTCAAAAATTAGCCAATTGGCGAATATTAGCCACTAAAAAAATCACTGAGTATAATCAGATCAGTTATGATCTACCATGGTAGAGGATTTAAAACTCTTTCTATGAGTCCACCCAGTTAAGGGATTTATAATAAGAACCTATTAGGGTTCAACCAATTAATGGATTTTGCTTGCTGCAACTATTAGTGAACAACAAGATGAATGATCTCAATGTAGCACTGCTTTCTTGTCAGATCCAATCTATTCTCTTGAACTTCACTATCCTTTATCTATGTACATAACTCCCTCCTTAAGATTTGTGCAATATTTATGCTCTATCTTTAGTTGAATTAGCTGGTTTGGGTGCTTTATATATCCACAAATTTGTTCTCTATGGATTTGATCTTTTTTAATGTGATAATTTTCTCTTTAGCTAACTTGGTTTACCTTTTTGTGCTCTACCTTTTCAACTCTAAATATTAGAATTGTATCTAGAACTGATTTGGAGGGATATTTTAAAGATATACGTTCACTTGGTTTAATTTCTAGAAATCTTAAGTAAAAGATAAAGAACAACAGACATTAGCCATGCAAATGCTCTAGAGTGATGTGATACAAAACTAAGTCTATTTAGGCACGCTAATCAAACCATTTCTAACATACATCTCTTTTATAAATGTCAATGATATTCAATGTTATTTTATGATCATTTCAAATGAGTGCAACTAAATGCATACTTGTATTTAGCATTAAATTGTGCAAACATTTATCTAGTTATCTTATGATGGAAAAAGATAGGCCACATTCAGCCAATTTTTGAATTTTTTTTTTCTTTAAAAAGGGGGTTCAATCCACCATTGGGGAGTCAACTTCATATTTTTGGAAATGAATTGGAGCACTTATACAATCAAATCAAATTGGTATTAGAATAACAGGGACATGTGTATGTATAGGCCTAATAAATGCATAATATTTTAGGATATGTATTTTGGGGGATAAGGTTGGAAATAAGTTCAAAGGAATGTGTATAAATATATGGGTAAAATCAAAGGGTAAGAGACCCAATTTCACATAGGATAGGTTGTTTGTCAATACATAAATCTATTAAAGTGTTTTCTCAAAATGAACACAATTTACCAAATGTAAATTGTAGGGGTACAATTGCATTTTTCCTAGGGAAAGGGTACCAAATAGCCACTGTAGCTAATTTTGTGCACCCTTAGTTCCTAAATTGTTTATTGGATTTTGAAGATTTATTTTTGGTTGTGTTTGTATATGAATTAATTGCTTATATCCATTGTTCTAGCTTTTGTGTAGTTATGACAAATGCTATGGGATTTTTATGCATGCAAGGGTCAAAAAGTGGTCATTTTGAGTTGACGTCCCATACATATTCCCAATTACATACTAGGTAATTTAATCTCATAGGCATTGTTAGAAAACTTCTTCAAAACCCTACAAGGACCTATCTTCTTCATCTTCAGTTTGGTATAATCACCTCTTGCAAACCTTTCAGTCCTAATATGTGCCATAACAAAATCCCCAATCTAGAAGTTAACCTCTCTCCTTGTTAATTATGTCAGGTGCCAGCAAGATGTTGAGTATACTTTTTGGCCAAAAAGTGGAACTATTTTCCTATTTTTTTAAAGTCATCATGTTTGGCCTAAATATTTGAAGCACTTATAGATTGCATCTCAAAAAGTATCAGTAATAGAAATTTTATTACTCAAAGTCTACTTTCCAAATATGTAATGTGTTTGAATATCAAGATGATACAACTCTATTTTCAATATGCATTACTAAACATCACATTTTAAAAGTCACTTTTTTAGGACCATACTATGCTCGTGGACGAGAAGCATAATTTGACCTAAATGAAACTATTTTTCTAAATCCTTTTGGGAAATGGTATGTAACACAGTCAAGATTGATGAAAATATATTTTTGTATGTTTTTATTGAATAATTTTATTGACACTAAGGTTCAAAGAAGTGTCACTATTGATCAAGGAAGGAATTAATAACTCTTTTTTCTCACTAACATTAGAGCATTGACATTATACCATTTTTTAGTTATCATGATATGATTTTTTGTTGTATTTCATCCTTTTCACTTAGATTATTAAATTAGTAATAAGAGTTAATCAAAGGAGGCCTAAGACTAATTAGCTTTGAAATAGTCCCTATTGACACCACCAGTTAGAAAACCCATGTACAAGTACTAAGAAGTGTAGATTTTGGGTATCAAATGCAATTAATTTCAAATCCACACAAGGTTTAAATTCATTGATTTGGAGGTTAGTTTTATAGTTGTAGAAGTGAACTAGAACAACAAACAAAAAATTACTTGTACAAACGTGAATCAATTTAGCTACCAACAACTAGCGTAAGAAAACAGAGACTAATTCCAAACATGATAAGTGTATATTTTTAATTAATTTAATAAATTTTTGGAATCTTTGAGTTTTTCTTACATCGATTTATGTTCTTTGTTCCCCTGTATTACAGTTTGGTGGAACCTAGAAGCTTTATTTCTATCTTTAAATTAAAATGTATAGAATTGATGATTTATTTAACCCTTAATGCTATACCATTGGTCGTACTTTTGAATATTAAGGTTATCTTGTGGGTCGGGAGCAACACCCCTGCCAAAAGGAATTTCAAATTTGAACGATGCATATATCTTTACAGCATGGTAGAACAATATTAAAGTTTGGTAGCATAAGGGTAGCGAAAGAAAAAGATGAAATACAAGTCATAACCCCATCAATCTTTGAGAAAGAAACAAAAGTAGATGAGGTGCATGACTAAGAAAAATCCACATAACTTTTCAATACACCTTATAGATAAATCTAATGTAATAAAGATATATTTTTCTATAGAGATGACCATATAATGAATAGTTTTATCTACAACAACCACACCATTCATGATTTGATGACCTTTAACAAATCCACCATTCCGTGAGAAATTAGAGAAACCAAGATTATTTTTAAATAGTCAAGAACAGTTTCAGTAATGATTTTGGAAGTCAAATAATATGATGGTATAGTGTGAAACATATCTAAAGAAGGCTCTTCAAATATTAAAATCAAAGTCAAAAAATAAAATTTATTACTTTAAGGATCTATTCATTCACTTGATATTCTTAGACCACGTCAAGTATGTCGACCTTTGAAAACATCTCAAAATTCTTGAAAGAAATCAATAAGAAAACCATCAAATCAACAAGATGCCTTTTATGCAATCAAATACGCATTGCATAATAAGAATTGTTGCTATTCTCTACTGCAAATATAGATAAATAGAGTGCTCATTTTTAACTTCATAAAGTAAGTAATCTATTCTTGTGCACCAAAAACCTCTTCATTGTTTGTCTTTTTACACTTTAACGAGAATAAGGTTTTTTGTGAGGTAAATTATAAAAATAATAAATATAATATGACTCAATTTTGTGTCGAAGTAGAAAAGAGATTTTATTATTATTAAGTTGTTTAATCGTTCAAGTGCGCTATAAGCTATGGGGAAATCTCTCTTTATGGTAGCCTCTATTTTTTCAACTCTTACATTACATTACGTGACATGGTTCTGAGTTCCACTGAATTTGATGAAGCTATATTTGTAACCTGCATCCCTTTAGAGATCTCTTTTCTATATGTAAGGTTGCTAAGTACTTGAGATAAACCCTTGAATGGATAAGAAAGCTTTATACACGTTTGTTGTTCCAATCTTATAAGAATAAAAATCACTAGCACGAATGAACGTTTTGTCTTTGTAAGAAGATTGGGGAATTATATTAAGCGTCATCTTCGTTTTAACCATGTCTAGATGACAGTTTTGGTATTAGAATTTCACATGTGGCGGCACACACTTGGAAGAAATGGAAGCTGGTCCAATGCTTACAGATGAACAGAAAGTCATTCTAAAATATATAATTACTTGGCAGGGATGGCAATCGTTACAAGTATAGCCTCTTGGCCTTGAAAATCGCTCCAAATAAGTGAAGGAACAAAAGAATTTGAATTAACAAATTTGGTGAAACTTAGTGTGTGTTGATCCTCTGAACTCAGTTTGATGCGCCCTATGTCTGGCGAGTGCATTCAGCGGGGAAGCCCTGTGGAAACCTTTTACTATCCGAACAGTAATCATAGATCATGTAGCTCTTGCGGACCCATTCAAGTTTCTGCTGCTCGCTGGACTCCAAGGCAGCTGCAGCGTACCATGAATTCACAGAGCAATCAGAGGAGGCAGAGCATGTCTCTGCTTTGAAATTCCCATACGACGCCACAAATGGGGATTTGCTCCAATCGATCTTCACTGCGCCGCCTCTTGTTGCCCATTCGTCTGCGTTCCACAGGCTCGAATATATTCTCATCGCTTGATTCTTCGGATATGCCACGCCCAAATCCTCGCTGTTCTTGAACACTCTCACCGGAGTTCCATCCACAGAAAATCTGCGCAATATCATAAATACACATTATAACTACAATAATGATGTTAAAACTGGAGGGCCAGGCCAAATAAGACATTCTCTATTTCATTTGAAGTTGCAGGGACAATGTTAAAATGGCTTACATAATCTGCTGGGGATTCCAGAGGAGGGAGTAAGTGTGGGAGTCTGCGGTGGGGTCGAACCAGAGGTAGAATTGCTGCTCGCGATTGCCTTTGCCTTGTGAGAAAACATTGGTGTGCATTATGTACGGATCTCCAGACAGATTCCCCAGGAACTCGAAGTCTATCTCGTCGTGTTTATCCCCTTGTGATGACAGCTGCGCCAAGGCATCACCTTTTTATCAGACCATGGTCAACAATACTACCCACTACTGATTTCACTACTACAGAGAGAGACTTACATAGTATGCAGTAACAGTGCCAGCCGAGTTACCGGGCACCAGCTTGATTTGCATATCAATTTTGCCAAACAGATATTCATTCTTGGATTGAAACCCTGACCCTGTTTCAATACAGCAGAGGCAGAGGAGGAGATAAGCATGGATTCAGGAATCAGCATAGTGTTAAAATCAGATATGTAATGCAGCAAGCAAGCAAAAGAGATGAAAATACCTGAGGACTGATCGAGAGTGAGCTGCAATCGTTGGCCATTGTCGAGTATCTTACCACGATCATTCCCCCATGTGATGTCAAAGTCATTGTAAAAATTAGCAGAAACAAGGTGGGAGGAGGAGAGCGCAAAGCTTAGGAGGAGGAAACAAGGAAAGAGATCCATTGGAAAGTCAGGGCAAGAGTAGTGATGGAGGTATTCAAGTGTTGAATGGTGATGGGTGAGGAGAATGAATGGGGTTTATAAATAGGCAGCGTGAGCGTCGTCAGGTAAGAAATGGAAAGTAGCGAGGAAGTTCAGAGAGTTGTCAAAGTGGATGAGTTGGAGCGCGCTTTGTATTTAGATATTATGGTGGTTGGGTTTTGTTGTACGCGGAATTCCAGCCAGTAGAAGAAGAAACACGTCGTTTCTTGTCATACGGCTGGCTTAGCTGTGTTCATTATAAAACAGTTGTAGTCAAAATGATTGTCTTGGATGTTGACCTCCAGACGTAATCAGGTAACCAAACACGTCATGTCAATTCACCAATGTTTCAAAACAATGTGGGCGGCTCTAGCCGTGGTATTTCCAAGTAATCGGCACCAATGTCCTTGGTTCCGCTTTTATCCAATCCAAAAATTATTTATGCTCGGCTAAAAGTGAGGTAAAACAAGCAATAACAGACCGTCAAATTATAATGGATGCATGAAGACCAAGGTCATATAAACACCCTATCGACTTGGGATGACGATCAAACTTGGCTTGATGAGCACAAACCATTACATACCAAGAATAACCTCCTAAGATCTCAAAGGCTCTTAAGACATAATAATTATTATTATTATTATAGTGGCGAAGCTTTTGAACTTATGCAAAGTAGAGTTTCTTATCTTTATCTATATATACACATACGTTTTTGAACTTATTATATGTTTACAAGTACTACATTCTTTCGTATACATCTGTTACTTAAATTTCTACTCCTATTTGAAATTTACCTTGCCTTGTTGTTTTATAAATCATTCAAGTCTCCTTTCTAAGTTTGTCGGTCTCTTTGGTCAATTCCAAGATACCATTCAGAGTCTGAGATGGCTTGCATAAGACTAGGACACGATAGTTTTATTGGCATCAACAACATTGTCATAACAAAGAAAGCTCTTTAGTTGATCAGTCATATTCAGGCTCAATTCTACTAGCAGTCAAGAATTGCTAAAAAAAAGTAGAGGACGTCATGGTTTGAAATTACGATTACTTTGACTTTGATCGGGCTAAAAGAAGCAAAAATCATGAAATTCAAATACTTAGGGTACAACCATCTGAATGGTTTAGAATGTGCAATGCTAAGGACAAGAGATACCAAGCTTGGGTATGTTAATTTAGATGAATTTTGGCAAATAATAGAGAACCCTAACCAACACCCGACCACTCAAAAATTTGTCAATAGTGGGTTACTCCAAGCAGCTGCATTTGTAGTAGCAGCGAAATGTTTTGATTTGGTGTTAGAATGCATCCAAAAGTTTGACCTAAACAAAAAGGAAATTAAGACACATGATAATAGGGTCCTTGTAACCCTTGACCACACCACCATTCATAACTTATTTGAATCCAAAACATAGCAAAATATGCCCTTTGGAACTTCACATTACATCAATGTGAGTTCAACAATAAGATAGGTTTCTAATTGTTACCCTTTTCTTTGCAAACCATATATGAGGAAGAAAAAGGGTAACAATTAGAAACCTATCCATGTAGAGAAGAAGACGCCTATAGAGAAAGGGATCTAAAGTAACTCCAATCCATCTTCTATTGGTGTACCTTCTCAAACACTGATTTCAAGTAACCTAGGTGCAGGTGGCATTGAGAACCTCCTGAGAAAAATCCTAGTCCTAAAAAGACTTGTAAAGATGGTTTTGTGCTAGATATAGGAACAAAGGAACCAAGTAAAGAACAAGGAGAGGGAAATAAAGAAGGAGAAAAAAGGGTAGGTGGACAATCTCTGACAGATGGTGATAAGGATAGAGAGCCTACTTACATCTTCCATGATGTAGGACAACATGAAACAACAAGCAGTAAGCCAAAATCCTGATGCAGGAGCATCCTTGGATCATTGGCAATCTTGCATCACCCAAAAATATTTCCTTTTCAGTTTGTTCCTATTAGCTATTTTCTATGTTTTGATCGGAAATCCTTCCAGTTGGTTCCTTATCTCTTGTGATCCAAATGACGTGTTTTGGACATCATGATGAATCTATGTTTGGCTTTGCATCCCCATATGTTCTTTCCTTATGACTTGATTTATTAAGTTTGGGTCCAATCCTATTTTTTCTTCCTATTCCAACGGTCAGATTTGGTTTTATGATCTCCGAAGCTTTTCTGAATCGGAGAAGCTTATTAGATGTTCTTACATTCGTGGCTGACCTCCATGTGCAATCACATGGCATTTAATTCTTATTTGGAGGAGTTCTTATCAATTTGGGTCCTGGCCTATATATGTTGTACAACATTTTTCCTCTTCTTGGAGGATGTGATCTTTTCTGGCTGACTTGTGGTTTGTGATCTTGTATATATTTGTGGTCTTGGTTCCTTAGTTAGTTAGTGGAAGGGGGAGCTTGGTATCATGTCTTAGCAGTAGCTTAACATTCACTATGTATGTACCTAGATCTCCTATCAAACCAGTGAACACTATTGGAAGGGAAAGACAATTCAATGTTACATGGTCAGTATGTGGTAACTATGGTCAACTTGCAATAAATTGCAGAATGAGAACTCAAAGAGGAAATGCTGGACCTTTGAGGTCAACTAGTATGACCTGTTTCCAATGCCATAGGGTTGGTCACCTTGCTATTCGGAAACTAATCTCCTAACCAGTTTGAAGATAGGAAAGAAAAGAAGATTGAAAATGTTGATGAAGTCAGACGTGAGATGGAGAAGACTTGGATGGAGAAAGAAAAGAAATAGGAAGATTTCAAGTCACCTTAAGGGAATCCACCATCCTCTAGTACAAAGGATTCTTCTTCAAAATAAGCATAGTATTTGCTTAGGGGGAGCACTTATAGATAAATCTATTGGCAATCCCCTAGATTCAAGAGCGCTAAGATCTATATGCACTTTATGGTATAAATTTATATGATTTTTGTTTTGCTAAAGACTTTCAAGTTGTTAGTTATTCTATGTTGATCGTAGTGATATTTCATGATATCTATCTATTTAATATCTATTATATAATTGTTGGTTGAGTACCAACCGATGGATATGTGTTAACTGGTGACATGATACTAATCCTAGTGTTGAAGTGCACAATGTCTATTTGTCAAATGATAAATAGAGGAAAATTGATTTCATTTTGCACATTTACTTTCATTCGAGTATTCGAGATCTTTCTTGAGCTATAGTGTGCAATGATTACTTTTGAGTTGAGATTTTGAGCTAAATTGTTATCAAGTTGTCGTGAATCCCTAACCAGTGTATTGCAGATTATCAGTTTAGTTTGTTGTTAGATTTGTGTGTTGTTGTAGTTGATTCAAATGGAAAAGAACGTCGATACTCCTATTATGGTTAACATCACTGAGAAGCCTCGACCTATGTTTAAACTCCATCTAATCAAAGCGGTTGAGATTGATCTGACAAGTGCCCTATCCACTATTCCTCAAGGATCGATGTTGATCAAAGATGTTTGGTGCTGTATCCATTGAAAAATAGAAGAACTGGGAGCTAAAGCAATTCAGGAAGAGTATAATAGTATGTGCATCAATGGTGTATTGAAAGATGAGTATAAACATCTAGAAGTGAAGGGTTTAACATATACATTGGATATTCCTACTGAATTCCATCCCAATTGGAATCATTATGTGTTGAGTAGAGTTCATGATCAATTTATATGGCTACATGACTCACAGGGTTACAGGGTTTTGAGCGAAGAATGTACATTGAGAATGGTGGAAACACATTTGGTTACTAGGGTAACCAAATCCAAATAAGATGGAAGAGAAATGGAAATTGATCACATTGAATACTAGGAAGTTCTCTTTGCATCCATGGTAATAGGTTATAGATTTTACTAGTCAAGTTGCGTTAATAGTGTTCCTGGTGGTGCTATCCATACTTCCTATCAGATTGTTAAAGATGATTAAGGTAATGATCTATGTGAGATGATTAGGAGTCAGTTTATGGAAAACATGGAAAGAATAAAGAAAGATAAGAAGAAGCTACTTAAGTATTGTTCCCTACTGGTATGTATGTTTTTCTATATCCAAAATTTCTTCCCCGTTATAGGTAAAGTTACATGGTCCAAGGATAAACCAGTAGTTGTTCAGATAAGTGAATTCATAAAGGAATTGGGTGATAACTTTGACAATGTTATGTGGGGATATTTCAAAGACTTCCAAACTAAGATGCATAAATGTGAAAGGATACCAGCTAGCATTGTAGAAAAGTACAAAAATGACATTTATTTTTTAGTAGACATTGATACATGCATTGTGCAGGCAGTTGAACCTAGGACATATTGGCTTGCACCTATGGGGTATGAAGTAGAGGGTGATTTAGTAACCCTGCATCCTAATGAATTATTGTTAAAACCTTTAAACAAACAAGCGCAGAGATTTGGCACATATGATGAAGCCTTTGCCAAAATTCAAACGGAATTGAAGAAACCAGTCATTGAGATGAAAACAAGGAGAATGTTATCTAACCTAGAGCAGAAGTTAGGCAGTGATGAAGTAGGAACGTCTTGCACTATTGCAATTGAAACTAAAGACCCATTAGTTGACAATCCTTCAACTTATGCAAAGGTGAAGAGAAAATAGAGAAAACCAGCAGCAAAGGAAGTTAAGACAAACATGGAACCAACAAGAAAGAAAGTGCAAAGTAATCCTACTATGGAGAAGACATACAAGAGGAAGAGAAAATCCTCAGAGGAGAAGGGTGATCAGAAAGAAACCAAAGAGGAAGAGGAAGAAAGGACAGAATCTGACAAGGATGCCTCTTAACTGAAAAAGAGTTGAGAGACAAAGAATTCTCATTCTATTGATGATATTGTGAAATTTATTGTGGATAGTGGTAGATTAGCTACAGTTGGCAGAAGATACACCTTGGGTAGAGATGAAGACAAGAAGAAATTAGAAGATTCCATTGTGTATCATTTTCACAAATTTTGCAAAACACCTTTAGAGATTCATCCTTGGATTCCCGATGAACTATATTAGTTGATAGATGCTAGATGGAGTGTAGCATTGCAGTTGTATAGAGAAATCATGGAGAGAGAACTAATTCAAGAGAAACTAGAACTATTAACTGAAGATGCCAAGATAATGATTGAATCTCACAAGAAGAAATTCAAAATAAAGAGAAAAGCATCTAGGATTCTAATTGATGACACACTGAACATACACAGTGATACTATTAAGGCATGGAAGAATTTATTATAAATAAAGGAGGTAGAAGAAAAAGAAGAGAAAGATCAAGCAACATCTAGGATAATGAACCTATACAGGTAGATGACACTTTTTTTGTAGATCAGTTAATTAGGGATATTGTTCTTGATATCCCTAAACTAGTGCAGAATGTTGAAGTATAAAATATTGGATTATCAAAAATAGGTGGAGATGAGGTTGAAATAGTAGACATTAAAGATAAGAGGATTCTTCCTCACAATATCCTATGAAGCATACAGAGGAATTTATTTCTAAGAAGGAAGATGAAAAATTTGTAGAGAGTCAGCAAGAGGATACTCAGAAAGAGGTTGAAGAAGAACTTAATATAAAAAGAAAATTGAGGCTTGGTGAGTTAAGTGAAAAGAAGAGACAGAAATTGGTGCCTATTGTTGAAGAAGAAGAAGAGGAGGAGGAGGAAGTAGAAGAGGAAGAAACACTTACCACGCCAATGGACATAACCAAATTGAAGCCTAAGGAACTGATGAAATACTCAAAATAATTGAAGAAAAAGGTTGAAAGAGACGAGTTGAGATCTAAGAAGAAGAATACAAGAGAGTCTTAAGGCAAGCTAAATACATTCTAACTAATTTAGTACCTGAGGTAGAGTATGATGAAGAAGATTCTATGATTGATCAGATGGATACTGTGATCAAGGCAATTTTAGATCAAGGTCCTAATGTGCAGACAACACCTGTAAAAATTATAGAAGAGAACTTAGAGAAGAAGATGGTAGGTAAGCTGATGGAAAAGATTACTATAGATTAGAACAAATTGGCAGATCTTGTGAAGGAATTCAAGTCTTCATTGGCTGAGGCAAGACAATTATTTACTAAAGTTTCACAACATTAGATGATTTTTTAAAAGACTTGGAACATAATAGAGTTGAAGCTCAAAAGGAGCTAGAGAGCTTAATAGGTCAGTTTGATCCTATTTCAAGCTTAGTCACTACTTTCAGTGGTCAGAAGAAGCACATTTCACACAAGATAAAGAAAATACAGCATGAGCAAGATAACATGATGCTCACCAGGTATTGGAACTTCAATCCTACTTATCACCTCCAGTAGAGGTCATGCAACAAAGTGTGAAGAAGGCAGAAGACATACTTGCCTTACTAGACATGAGCACTCTAGACAGCATGGAAGAGCTTGTTTCTAGTCTACTTGAGAAAAGTATTGGACTTTCGGATACTTGTAGAAGACATGGGAGACATCCTTGCAATCAGTAAAGATAAATTTCAAGATGATCTTTGACAGGATGTAAGTAATATTTTTCTTATTGTACATATTTTATTTTTTGTACCTATGGCATTGTTGTCAAAGGGTAGTATATGTGGGGGAGCATTAGTCTATATATTAGTCTATTCTAGATATACTGATGGGGATTCATAAGATGGTGTATATATTCTTTTGTTATGATCTAGTATGGAGATTGTGATTGCACGATTTTGAGCAGTTAGCATGTGTTTGCCATCAATACAAAAGGGGGATATTGTTGGCATTCTGATGAATTTTGGGTGCAGTCATAGGGAGTCACTTGTTTGGTTCTCATTGATGGAAAGTAATTCATAACAGTCATGAAATATAATAGGTGAAGTAAAGGAACAATCGGTAAGAAGGATTCATGATCAGTAATGCACGAAATTGGCTAAGTCTAGAGGATCAGTAGATAGTGACAACAACACTTTGGTGGTGATCATGGTAGAAGTGGAACCTTGAGGAGTGGTCATAGGTACAACATCAATATATTTATATTTCAGTGTGGTTCCAACCAAAACTCATTTGGTTGATCGGTAAGAGAGTTTTTGATTTCGTAGACACTAAGACAGGTAAGACCACTTGTGTTCTTGAGCAACAGTTGGTAGATATCAGATCAATGAGCGGTATAGTAAGTGCAAAGATATCTAATGATATGATAAAGTGGAATAGAGGTTATGAAGTGATGAGTTTTCATTTATGGGATCTATGCAATTGTATGAGGTGGATTTATGATGATGCATTGAATAAGTCAAAAAATGTTTGACTACCTTAGAGATATAACTTGCAGACCTTATTTGATCCAACACGGTCATAATAAAATATGATAGACATCAAAATTATCACTTTGGCACTTGGTGCTTACACAGGAAAGTATTTGAAGTTCATTTTTGGTATGTTTAAGGTCAGTGCAAGTTGTGTATGTAATGAGAACTGCTCATATTGAAATGGTTGTTGTTGTGAGTGATGCAATTAGGGTTTTGTGATTTCAATTAGTGTTATTTTGGGTTGCAATTAGAGAACTGATAGAGATAGTGTAGTGATTAGTTATAGAGTATAGAGAATAGATTAGATCTAATAGGAAAGCAATGCTACATCTAGATCATTCATCTTTTTTTTCCCTAATAGTTGCAGCAAGCAAAATCCCTTAATCGTATGAACCCTAACAGGTCTTATTGTAAATCCCTTAGCCGGGTGGACTCATAGAAAGATTTTTAATTCCTTTAGCAATGTAGAGCATAATTGATTTGACTGTACACCTAACAATGTACTTGTCACTCCTAACAGGGTCAACCCTTAGAAAGGGTATTTGTAGCTCCTAATAGGGAAAACTCATTTACTGCAATAGTGGGCTTGTAGGTGTCATCCCCGTCGTGGTTTTCTCCCTCTAACCAAGGGTTTCCATGATAAAAATATCTATGTCATGTGTGATGAGTTTGTGGATGCTTGACATTGTTTACTTATATTTGCTTACTTCAGTTATTTGCTTTGTAGTTTGGAATTTAATATTGTTTTTATTCAAGTTGGTGGTTGAATATGTTCATTACCTATTTGTATTGATTCACCCCCCCCCCCCCTCTCAGTACCTAAACATTATAACACCTCTATGATATCTCTCTATGTTTAANCCCCCCCCCCCCCCTCTCAGTACCTAAACATTATAACACCTCTATGATATCTCTCTATGTTTAAATATTTATAAGTTATATATTTTTGTATTGTATATACTTTGAGATAATTGATCATTCCAAAATTCACATGCACATAAGAGTGGAGTAAAAATGAAATGATGAAAATTTTATACCAATGATATTTCTCTTTAGTTTTGTGCCCATTTTGGTAGAATATCTTAATATGTGTAAATATTAAAAAATGGTGCAACATTGTGCATTATTGGTCTCGCTTCCCTATCCTTTACGTATGTACATAAATCCTTAAGCTTTGTGCAATAATTATGCTCTATCTTTAGTTTAATTAGTTGGTTTGGGTGTTATATATATCCACAAATTTGTTCTCTATGGATATGATCTTTTTTAATGTGATAATTTTATCTTTGGCTAACTTGGTTTACTTTTTTGTGCTCTACCTTTTCAACTCTAAATATTAGCATTGTATCTAAAAATGATTTGGAGGGATATCGATATATTTTAAAGAGACATGTTTACTTGGTTCAATTCTAGAAAGCTTAAGTAAAACATAAAGAACAACAAACATTAGCCATGCAAATGCTCTAGAGTGATGTGATGCAAAACAAAGTCTGTTTAGGCAAGCTAATCAAACCATTTCTAACATACATCTCTTTTATAAATGTCAATGATATTCAATGTTATTTGATTATCATTGAATGCGTGCAACTAAATGCACACTTGTATTTAGCAATAAATTGTGCAAACATTTATATAGTTATCTTAAGATGGAAAAAGATAGGCAACATTCAGCCAATTTTTGAATTTGGTTTTTTTTTCTTTAAAAAGGGGGTCCAATCCACGATTGGGGAGTCAACTTCATATTTTTGGAAATGAATTGGAGCGCTTATACAATCGAATCAAATTGGTATTAGAATGACAGGGAAATGTGTATGTATAGGCTAATAAATGCATAATATTTTAGGATATGTGTTTAGGGGGATAAGGTTGGAAATAAGTTCAAAGGAATGTGTATAAATAGATGGGTAAAATTGAAGGGTAAGAGACCCAGTTTCACATAGGATAGGTTGTTTGTCAGTACGTAAATCTATTAACGTGTTTTCTCAAAATGAACACAATTTACCAAATGTAAATTGTAGGGGTACTATTGCATTTTTCCTCGGGCAAGGGTACCAAATAGCCATTGTAGCTAATTTTGTGCACCCTAAGTTCTTAAATGGTACATTGAATTTTGAAGATTTATTTTTGGTTGTGTTTGTATGCAAATTAATTGGTTATAGCCATTGTTCTAGCTTTTGTGTAGTTATGACAAATGCTATGGGATTTTTTATCTACGCAAGGTTCAAAAAGTGGTCATTTGAGTTGAGGTCCCATACATATTCCAATTTCCCTGTTAGTTGTTCATTTTGACCACCACACAATTTGATAACTAATCCAATAATAATGCACAAATGCCCAAAAACAATAATTTGTTATTGGTACTAATAAAGTTGTACAATTAGTCTAGTACTAACTTTTTTTTCGAACTATTAGATATATGAATGGACGACTATTGGTCCACTAGATGATATTTTAGTGGACTTTTAATTAATAAAACTAATGAACAGTAACTGGACCCCTTCCCCTACTTTGAAGTTCATACAAACCCTAGAATAATCACATGTATATGAAAGAATGTAGTAGTCATGAGATAAGTTTGAAGGAATATGTGTAAATTGATGAGTAAAATCAAAAGGTAAGAACCCAACTTTGTTTAAGTACACAAAAAAAGAAAGAAGAAAGAAAGAAAGAAAGAAAGAAGGAAGGAAGGAAGGAAGTGCATTTCTTGCTATGTAAACCTTCATCCCAATAAAAGAAGTTATTTTGTTTAAGACCCTTTGTATCCTTAGGCTATTATTCAAGGTGTGTAATGGTCTAATGCTCATCAAGCCAAGCTTGAAGATCATCATCCCAAGGTGATAGGGCGTTCTAGTGACAATTGGTCTTATGCATCCATTAGAATTTGACGGGTCTGATGCTTGTTTTCCCTCACTTTTAGGGCCCGTTTGGCAGCAGGAATACCATATCCTGGATATGGTCAATTCTGGAAGATCATGCAATTCTGGAAGATACATATCCTCAAAATGATATCCAGAATATGGGTTGGACCCGTTTGGTTCACCCAGAAGATGACTGGGAAGATGCATTTTCTGCGTTTGGGTGCCACAATCTAGAATTGGAATACGCCTTGAAATTGGAATATAGTTTGAATAACGACTTATTTTATTCTTTAATTTCTTTGTATATATAGTTAATTTATAAATTTTGGTAAAATGTAATTATGTTTTTGACATTTTGTAGTGTTTTTTTATTTATTATTTTATTTTTTCTATGGCCACTAAAAACAAACATATTTTTTTATTTGGTTCATTTTATAATATTTTCATATAAAATTGTGTTTACAAGTATTTTTAAATTTTAACATTTTTTATAATTTGT
>MU223808.1:44988-80691 GCA_018584345.1 Thuja plicata | reverse complement strand
GTTCATACTTCCGTGGAGTTCAGCAATTTACCCCAATTTAAGCTGATGATTTTCCAAGTCAATCATTGAAAGTTTCGAATAATGGAAGGTGTTACTCTTCTTACCTCTCAGCCAACACACTCTGTCAGACTGCGCGGATACCTGCAACCTTCCTTCCGGTGGAACCTTCGCTCTCTACAACGAAAACCAATGGTGGAAAATGACAATTACCCAACACTGAGATGCATTTTACTCACGGACGCGGACCCGACCATAATTATATTTTGGTTAATTGGAATTAAATAAAAATGGAATTGGAATTCAATATTCCAATTCCACCTATTTAGGTGGAAGATGATATTCTCATTTTAGGAGCAAAATAAGAATTGTGGAATTCCAATTCCATTTTTATTCATGGACCCAAACATAGAATTTGGTATTATCTAGAATTAGATAATGCCAATTCCGGTCCAATTCCTGCTGCCAAACGGGCCCTTAGGTGAACAAATAAATTTTGAATTGGATTATTACAGACGCGAGGACAACTTGGAAATCCCACGCGTGGACCCGCCCGCAATGTTTTGAAACACGATTGAATGACATGACGTATTTGGTTACCTGCTTACGTCTGGAGGTCAACATCCAGGACAATCATTTTGACTACAATTGTTTTATAATCATCAACACAGCTAAGCCAGCCGTATGACAATTGTGCTGGCTGGAATCCCGCGTGCGACAAAACCCAACCACCATAATATCTAAATACAAAGCGCGCTCCAACTCATCCACTTTAACAACTCTCTCAACTTTCTCTCTACGTTCCATTTCTTACCTGACGACGCTCACGCTGCCTATTTATAAATCCCATTCATTGTCCTCACCCATCACCATTTAACACTTCTATACCTCTATCACTACTACGTTTTCTACTCTTGTCCCAAGTTTTCAATGGATCTGTTTCCATATTTCCTCCTGCTAAGCCTTCTACTCTCCTCCTCCCACCTTGTTTCTGCTAATTTTTACAATGACTTTGACATCACATGGGGGAATAGTCGTGGTAAGATACTCGAGAATGGCCAACGCTTGCAGCTCACTCTCGATCAGTCCTCAGGTATTTTCATCTCTTTCGCTTGTTTGCTGCATTACATATGTGATTTTAACAGTATGCTGATTCCTGAACCGATGCTTATCTCCTCCTCTGCCTCTGCTGTATTTAAACAGGTTCTGGGTTTCAATCCAAGAATGAATATCTGTTTGGCAAAATTGATATGCAAATCAAGCTGGTTCCTGGTAACTCGGCCGGTACTGTTACTGCATACTATGTAAGTCCGCTCCTTGAATTCATTCTATATTCCTGATATTCGAAATGGTTGGTATTAGTATTGTAGTGGGAAGTTGAGTATGGTCTGATAAAATGTTCATGGTCTGCTGTAGCTATCCTCACAAGGGGATAAACACGACGAGATAGACTTCGAGTTCCTGGGAAATCTGTCAGGAGATCCGTACATAATTCACACCAATGTTTTCTCACAAGGCAAAGGCAATCGCGAGCAGCAATTCTATCTCTGGTTTGACCCCACTGCAGACTTCCACACTTACTCCCTCCTCTGGAATCCCCAACAAATTATGTAAGTTAACATTGTCCCTGCAACTTCTGATCAACTACTGAATGTCCTTTTTGGCCCCGGCCTCTACTTTTAACATCCTTATTATCATATTTATAATGTGTATATCTGATATTGTGCAGGTTTTCTGTGGATGGAACTCCCGTGAGAGTGTTCAAGAACAGCGAGGACTTGGGCGTGGCATATCCGAAGAATCAAGCGATGAGAATATATTCGAGCCTGTGGAACGCAGACGACTGGGCGACCAGAGGCGGCGCAGTGAAGATCGATTGGAGCAAATCTCCATTTGTGGCGTCTTATAGGAATTTCAAAGCAGAGACATGCTCTGCCTCCTCTGATTGCTCTGTCAATTCCTGGTACTCTGCAGAGGCGTTAGAGTCGAGTGAGCAGCAGAAACTTGAATGGGTGCGGAAGAACTACATGATTTACGATTACTGTTCGGACAGTAAAAGGTTCCCGCAGGGATTTCCGGCTGAATGCACTCACCGAGCATAGGCATCAAACTGAGTTCAGAGGATCAACATGCACCAAGTTTCATCCAATTTTTTTATTGTTTCCTTTTTTGTACCAATTTTCAAGTCCAAGAGGCTATACTTGTAACGATTGCAATCCCACCCAAGTAATTATATATTTTAGAAAGACATTTTATTCATCTGTTAGCATTGAAAAAGCTTCAATTTATTTCCGCTCTGGACCGCCACCTGTGAAATTCTCTAATACAAAGATTGCTATAGACAGTGGTAAAACAAGATGATTCATGATATAATTGTTCAATGGTCTTAGAGGAGACAAAATGCTCATTCAAAACAGTGATTTGTATAACAAGTTTGGAACAACAAACGTATATTAAAGTTATCATCCACATCGGGCCTATTTCAAGTACTTAGCAACATAACGTATAGGAAAAAAATCTCTTACATGGGATGCGTGTTACAAATATAGATTCCTCGGTGGAATACATCATGTGGTCACATAACATGAAGAGGAGAAAGAACAAGGCTCGCCATGAGGATCGATCTATTTTCCTATAATCAATATCATACTTAAATGGTGGTTGTTCTAAAAGAGTGAATGTCCAATTTGTGTGGAGGTACATAAAAGTTATATGACAAAATAAGTACGCATGGATAATAAGATGTGAATGGTTTAATGAAAATAGAAAGAAGAAAATTATATAAACAAAATTTATACCATTTATTTATATACAATTTCTGAACTAAAAACTTTGATAAATAGAAAGCCCTCCTTGAACTTTACAAAGAAAGTAATCCATCTCTACACTATTCATATTATTGATTTTAATAGGAACAAGGTTCTTTGGCAAATAATTATTAAATATAAATATAATATCATTCAGTTTTGTAACTAAGTCAGTAAAATACTTTATAAGAGTTTTTATACTATCCTAACGGTTAGTGGTCGTACTAAAGGTCATATGGTAGTCAATTATTAAAATAAATTAAAGCTCATCCAATGTTAACAATTTTATAAAATGTATTTTTAAAAAATAATATATTGTGTTGGCTAGGATCACTATTTACAAATAATCCTCTTGGGCATGAAAATTGGGGGAAGGAATGAAAAAGAAAGGAATTTGAATTAAAAATTTAGTGAAACATAGTTAATGTTGATCCTTTGAACTTAGCTGGATATCTAGCGAGTGCAATCGATAGGAAAGCCCTATGGAAATCTTTTAGTCTCTAAATAGTAGGCATGATCAAGTACTTCTTTAAGTTTTTGCTACCCACTCAACTCCAATGTGTCTGCACCATATCATGAATTTGAAGAGCAAAGTGGAGGTAAAGCATACATGAGAAGCCACAAATGGGGATTTACTCCAATAGATTTGCATTGCACCACCTCTTGTTACCTATTAAATAGCATTCAATGGGCTCGATTATATTCTCGTCACTTGATTCTTTGGATATGCCACTCCCAAATCCTCATTGTTCTTGAATGCTCTCATTGGGGTTTCATCCATAGAAAACCTACACAGTGTCATAAACACGAATATATTACAAATAGAATGATGATGTCAGATATAATGTATTTGATGTTGTAGAGATAATGTAAACATGGCTTACATAACTCTTTTAGGATTCTAGAGCAGAGAGTAGGAGTGGAAAGATGGTTTGCCTACTTGAAATAGAGGTAGAATTGTTGCTCGTGATTGACTTTGCCTTGGTATAACATATTGGTGTACATAATATATAGATTTCCTAGGAACTGAAAGTCTATTTCATCTCGCTTATCCCCTTATAAAGATATTTCCACTAGACCATCAACATTTAATCGGGTCATAAAAAATAAATACTTACTCCCTGCTACTTCCCACTACTAATTTGGGGAATATAGATTGTATGGAAGAGAAAACTCACATAGTAAGCAAAGACAATGTCATTTGAGTTACCTAAAATTTCCAATCCTTTATATGAGCATCACAAACTATAGAATCAAAGTAATTCTAGTAGCATAAAATTAACTACAAAAATCACTCTCAATATGTCCATCTCAAGCATCCAATCAATCAGATATCTATATATAATATCGTCAAATGGTAATCACGGAACCATGAAATGAACCCAACCAAAACGTTAGTTGAATTATAAAGCTAAGTATAATATATACCCAATCATTATTATAACATTTATATATAATATAATTATATTAAACTATAAATTGACTATTCATATATAATTCATTGCAAATTAATTGTTCTTCTCTATTTCATATTTGTAGGTGCATGCATCTTAGAGTATAGGCAAAGGAAATACTAAATAAAAAAATAGGGCATGGGGAAGCCAATGCCTTCCCACTAGGTTATCCCCCTCGGGTTTTCATGGCTCTTAAGTGGATCTACAATAAATATAGGTACTATGTTGGGAGCATGGGAAACCCCCTCCCCACCCCATGGGCTTGGTTTTGATGTTACTACCGTCTCAACATTTCTAAATTCTGATTTTTTGGTTTAATTTTGTGTATGTATTAATAGTTTGTGAGATCCTCCTTCCAACTAGATGTAAAATATGATGTCCCAACTAGATATTTTCACATATATTTCACCTTTTTTTTTCTACAAAGTTTCCTTTTGTTCTTTCTAACCAATGTTAGCTTTTTAGGATCCTAACCCCCAATTAGATATTTTATTATCTAGCATCGAAGCTTGTCTTCATCTCAAATTCTTGCAAAAATTATTTTCCACTCTTGTTTTCGCTTTACACCTTTCTCCCTTGTCAGAATTTGAAATACAACCATATATTCTCATTTATGATCCAATGTTCAGTCCCTTCTCCTTTTTTCACATGATTCAACTGTACACCTTTACAAGGTTTTCATTTGTACATTGAAACTAATGAACTTCATTTCCACATTCACTTGCACATGAAAGTTTTGCAAATGTTTTCTATGTCCATAGTAGTTACTTTTCACTAATCTCTATATGTCATCTTGCTAGTTTTAACCCTCCATGTGAACTTAAATTTTATTTGCATTTGCATCTTTCCTACACCCAATGTGGATGATTTTTTCTATAAACCCTTCATATTGACATGATACTAACATCATTCCTACTTACTGGCATCACCATCCTCCAAGTACCCTCCCCTTCTACAGTGACATTGTCCCCTTTTTCTATTTTGTAAAATATTACCCTCCATCTAAATGTCACTTTTTTCCTGTTAGTATTCCTACCCAGAGTTCCACTTGCACTTTTTTCAAATTCTTTGATTTGATATTTCCTTCTCTAAATAGATATCCTTTTATTTAGATAAACCTCCATCTCCCATTTCTTATTGACCCAGGTTTCACTTTTACGAAATTCTTCCACTCTATTTTCCATGCATTTCCATAGGATTTTTCCACTTACATATTCCCTTCATTCCTTTTCCACTTCACTTATAGGAATTCGCCCTCCATCTATATTTCCATCTATATCTTCAATTTTCATCTACATCCGCATTCACTTGAACATGAAATTTAAGCAAAAAATTTAAAACTTTTCTTACCTTTCCCAAATTACTCCAAGATTTTTATTAATATATGATTTGACCCTGCAACTGCAATATCTAATATGTTTATTCCTGGGACATATATTTTAATAGAATGGGGGCAGATTTAAGTGGGAGTCAAATTATTAGTGATGAATTATCATTAAATGAATGATTTCTTTAGTCAACCATGTTTTGTTTCACTTTAGATACAAAGGTGTTATTAATGTAAAAACAATTTGTGAATACAGATGAAATTCTTTGACAAATTTGATGTGTCAATGTTTTTCCATAATATTTGATGAATTTCTCTTCTCCTCCATGCATGGTATATTGATCTTTTGATGGCTAAATTTTGAATACAAATATTTAAGGTTTGGATTCTACTAATTGTTGGCATGTTCTTTAACTACGTGATGATATTTTTGGGTTTGATAATGTGGTGCATCACTTTAGCATCTTATTTTCCACTTACCTGCCCTATTGGCATGTTTTACATGACTCCATTACAAATTTGTATAAGCAAAATGAGTCTTACATTATAAGGGGTTAGGTTTTTTTGTGTTTGTAAAGGAAAATCCTATCCAATTCAATTTGTGTTTTTTTGTTATAACTTTCATCTATGAATGAAACTCAAAATTTCAAGTTTTTTTTGTACTTGTAATGGTAATATAGGTGTTTTTCAGAAAATCAATACAAGAAACTACTTTCTTCTTGTCTTGCAATTTATCTCCACAAAAAAATAGTGTTTTAGGGGATTCAAAGAAATCATAAATATACATCTTCTATATTTTTTATTAGGAATCTGTCAATTTGCATGCAACTATAACCCTTCTATCACATGCATTTAGTATGCTATGTGAAAATATTTCAAATCGCTATGTGAAGCTTTGAAATTATTCATGGATTGTTAAGATTTCATTAATGGGTATAAAGGAAATTTTAGGGTATGATCTTTGTAAGTTAGAGCCAGGTAAATTAATTTTTAGTGGCGTCAATGATCTAGTTACCTCCTAAAATACTTAGGGGAGGTGTGACTTAATCAATCTTTAGTTGCATCAGTTATCTAACTACTTGAAAGAAGATATATGTAAATATATTATAGCGGTTGTTGACAAAAAACAATGACCACAACTAAAATACAAAGTTATAATTTGTAAGGATTCATTATGTATGTAACTTATTTGGTTCTTTAAAAGATCACTAGGATTACCTTCTTGAGCTTTCAGGACTCAAATTTTAGAAGAGTTCTATAATCCTCTTATTTGTTGGCATTTTTCAATCTATATTTTGAGGATAAGCGTCCAACAAATAGATATGCTCTAGCATTATATTTTTTTATCTTAATAAGTACATCTTTCTCATTATAAAAAGAAAAATAATTATAGCTAATGTACTAAAAATATGATTCATTTGTAATACTCAAAATTTTTTATGTAAGAGAATTAGTTTAATATTTCTATTTTTTTTAAATAATAATAATTTATACTGAATATCCTAAAAGTATGATTCATTTTTAATACTCAAACTTTTCCCTATAAGAAAATTAAGTTAAATATCTGAGGTTGCTCTTCTTCAATATTTATATGTTTCACCATAGTACTACCACCATATGTAAACTAGAAAACATATGACTAATATGATAAATGAGAAATAAATTTACCTCTCCTTTTCACTATAAGAGAAACAAAGTAAGAGGACAACTCAAACTCCTGTTTTATCAAATATATTAAGAATAAAGTTAACAACAGTTTGTTGAGGAAACTTGAGCGTCTTTAGACAATCTACATTTTTATTTAATGATGATTCCGAGTGTCTAAGAGAACAAAATTCACTATCGTAAACGGCTTGCTAATATGACACTCCAGACATGGATACCAAGAAACGTCAGGGATATTACGCAACCTCACGCCATAATTTAAATAAATTTGAAACTTTGATAACAATTCAAAATTGAGATATATATTTGATTGGGTTGGAGATCGTATTTGTTACAAATACAGCCTCTTGTTGTCACGTCCCATTTTTCTTCCCTTAATAGTTGGCGTAAATAGGATAGAATGGAGTTTAAAGGTAAGTAGGTAGATAGTTATTTCAAATAATATCCTATTGTCTTCATTAATGACTGAGTCAGGAGTCTTCAGAAGACCCAACCGCCTGCAGTAATTTCTATGTCTAGAGTCTTCGCTCATCTACTGTCATTCTAGATGGATTAGAGGAAGGAGGACAACACATAGAAAAAGGGAGAACGCTCATGTTAAAAGCATGACTCTCATTGTTTGGAAAGAGAGAGACTCTTTCCTAGCATAACAAAATAAGAAGAGAGAAATGTCTTCAAGCAGGAAGAGAGGAGGTAGAGTGCGCAAGAATAAAAAACAAAGGATGCGCAGTAGGGGAGTGATGGAGATGTGAATGGAAGAAATGAGGTGGTAGAAAAAGGAGGAAGTAAGCCACAGGAAAAATAGAAAGAAAAGCGCATAGGAGTAAGGGGAAAAGACAACATGCAATGAGGAGAAGAAGCTCGCAGGGGGGAAGGGAGACTATGTACAAGAAAAGGAGGTAAAAGAATAAGAGGGTAAAAAAAATTGGTACAGAAGAAGTTATAGGTGTAGAGGAAAGACACTAGAAGCTTAAACGGGAGAGCTGGGTAATTCTTTCAAAACCAATTCTCAGGTTCCTCGCTCTTCTTAAATTTATTTATTTTTGCTCTGGGTGTCGATTTTTATATATGTTTCTATCTATTTAAGTTTTATAACCATCGATTTATGGTTGTAGGATGTTTTGGTTTTGGTTGCTATGAATATCTACTTATCCTCGCTACCTTTTTCTTTCATTCATATGTTTCCAAAGTTGAATAGCTAGAGTTGTATTCTCTCTCTCTCTCCGCGCTTTGGGCGAAGGATAGTTTAATCTTGTGGTAGATTGGCGGTTCCAACCTCTGGTCTCCAATTTTTTAAATTGTTTTGGAATCTATATGCGCAACATCTCTCTCTGTGTAATATGTCCTTGCTAAATCAGTTCTTTCCCATTTTTTTTCTTTTTTTCAGCCTTTTTGACAGCGAAACCCGTGGCTGTCCATAATTTAATACTCACGTGGGATTTATAGCAAGAATTTAGAAAACATTTTGTAGTATAAATATATGAATTATTCACTCAGGAGAAACGATTATTCTCTCTCTATTTCTTTTGTACACTTTTAACTTGTCCAACATAGACTTTTGATTTATTGCAGAAATTTTGTTTAGTAAACTTATGTCTCAATAAATCAAACCAGATTCTTCCAAAAAATTCTCGACGACTTTAAAGTGTTAAGACAACACTAATTTTCCTATACACCTGGATGAAATATTAAACCTAGAGTGAATGTAGAAATGAAAGTGTCCAATCTAGAGTTTAATTTTTTATTTATTTATCAAGGTATAGATTACTTCCCAACCAAAAAAAAGGAAGAAGTGTGTACTTTATATATATATATATATATATATATATATATATATATATGAATTTCCAATTACCATTAAAGTTAGTCAGAATCAGGTGTGCCACCGTATGGTTTTAGAGTTGATGGGGATAAGATTCCATCTTGTTTATATACGCTGAATCATCTACTTGTTGTGTTTATTTATGTAATTAATTACATATTAAAAATATTGAGGAAAGGGTGTTGTATGCAGAATACCAGGAAAGGGTAATTTTATTGTTTATTGCCTACCAATAGAAGTCTGGTTTTAAATTGCTTTGGCCAAAGCTATGTAGCACATGTTTCCTTAAATGTGTATGGTTATTTACGTTTTATCTTCTTGTAATCTGTGATTAGTTCTACTTAGACATGTGTGGAAAGTAGTTAGTTTCACAGACACACCAGATTTCTTCTGATCCATCAGTGTTGGGTAATGGACTTCTTGGACAGAGTCGGTGCGCTCTTCATTTTAGGATGAGCCCCAGGGGAGGTAACCACTCCATGTTTGGGTGGATTTAACTCTTGAACCACACTCCCGTCTTGAGATTTGCAGATGGACAGGTGTCTGATGGATTAGGAGACCAGAGTATGCAGATGGACAGTTGTTCGATGGCATATTTGATATTGTTTAATTCGACCTTTTGGTCTTGAACATGATGTATTTTTATATATTTTTTGTTTATGATGTAAGATGCATGACGAGTTAGTCGGCATTCTGAAATTGAGCATTGCAATTTTACTGATTATGAACATGTTATAGTTTTCAACAGAATGGTCGATTACTTTTGGATATATATTACCTTTTGTGTTTATGACAAATAATTGAAATGGAAATTTAGAGATTATGTGTATTTAATTTCTATATCTTGAGTTTTTATGTTGACCAGTCCATAGCAATTGACCGTCTATGACTATTGAATCGACATTAGAGAATTTTTCTCTTTTTATGCTTACGTAGCGATTGTTGTTATTTTTGGTTCTTACATGTGGTATCAGAGATGTGTTTAAACACTAAGACCTTGGTCTACTATTGCTAAGTTGCATACCTATGCTTGGTGCAGGAGTAAATCTGACACCACGGATACTAAGAATAGTAAATAGGATGATTCTAGAAATGATCTAAATGGTGAATCTAACTAGAGGTTGGACCAGATCTTGGCTCTCTTGCAGCAACTGGGTGATCGAATGGATCATCTAGAGAAAGATTTGAGAGGCAGGTAGAATGATGAGGAAAAAAGGAAGAGGAAAGAATACCTAAGGGTAGAAGCTCAACAAAAACAAGAGGAATATTTGAGGCTAGAAGCTTAGCATAAGCAAGAAGAAGACCTGAGATTGGAAGCTCAGAGGAAAGAAGAGGAGGATAAGAGGAATGAAGAACTATTGAAATGAAATACTGATTTAAGGGCTGCAGCAGTACCCACTAATAGGGAATAAATAGCAGAGGAACTGAGAAAGGACCTCAAGAAGGTCGTGCCTCCTACCTTCAATGGTAAGACCATTGGTGATGAGGCTAAAGCATAGATTGTATCCATGGAAAAGTACTTTCATGTTCACAATCTTTCTGGTGAATCTAGAGCGATGTGGGGGGATTTTCAGTCTACTAGTGAAGTCGGTACTTGGTGGAACAATGAGATGGTAGAAAAGATGATGCAGCCTGGTGAGATCACTTGGGAGGATTTTCTTGTACTATTTTATAAGAGATGGTTGCCACAATTATACTATGATCGGAAAGTAGCCAACTTCTAGAACCTAATACAAGGAGTATTGTCTATTACTCAGTATCATGAGAGGTTATGTCACTTGGTTAAGTATGTACCTCAGTACCAGCAGGATGAGCGGTTTAGAACCCACAAATTTATTCTTGGACTACGTCCAGAGATAGGATCTGAGATCGACATGCATGAGCCTGAAACTATTGACTTTGCCTTTAGGAAGGTATTCGGAAAAGAAAAGAAACTACAGCAGGTGTCTACAGTAAGGGGTAATCAAAGGACTAATTCCTCTCAAGGCTTTAAAAGGAAATTTCAAGATAACCGACTCAAGGATTCTGGGTGTCAGCAGGTCCTGGATATGAAAGATAAAGGTCGAGGGAATGAAAACAGGAACACCAACAACAATAATGGTGCTCAGTATCAGAACAAAGGTGCCAACCGGTATGGGAATAATAGAAATGACAATGGGAGGAACAGACCTGAGGGTAGGAGAGGACTAGTGGATGGTTGCTTCACTTATGGAGGTGACCATTATGCAAGTACATTTCCTCAACGTATGGTTCACAGAGATGGGAAGGGTCCCCAGGCTCAACATCTAAGTCATGTAGTTTTTGACTGTAGGCAAGCTGACTTTCAGGCTACTTCGATCCAGCTGACTGGTAAGCTTTTTGGCCAAAATGTTTCCATTTTGATTGATATTGGAACTACAGAATGTTTCATAGATCCTAGAGTTCTTTCTCATTTATTAGTTAGACCTGGATATTTGTCTGAACCATGGATGGTAGAATATGAAAATAGGGCAGAGCGTAGGGTTGAGCAATGTTTGGCTTGCAGTGATATAGAACTTCCAAATTTTCAGATGCAAGTACATCTTTATACAACCCCATTTGGTTCCTATGATGTCATTTTGGGCATCAATTGGCTAACTAAACATAAGGCATTAGTAAATTGTAAGGACAAGTTAGTTGAATGTCTTGATGATTTAGGAGAACCTGCAGTACTTTTGGGTGAGAAAAGGCCCTTTGAGCTTAGACAGATTTATGTCGTGCAATTAAAGAAGGCAAAGAGGAAGGGGTGCATGATGTATGTAGTACATGTCAAAGATCTTGACACTCCTCCTAGTTTAGAGGATCATCCTATCTTGCAAGAGTTCCAGGAGTTTTTTCCAGAGGATTTACCAAAGTTACCTTCGAAGAGGGAATTTGACTTCTCTATTGATGTAATGCCTGGAACTGAGCCTCAATCTAAGGATCATTATCGTATGACCACCACTAAAATGTATGATTTGAAGACTCGGTTGATGGAACTCTTGGATAAAGGGTTCATTCTCCCTAGTGTGTCACCATGGGGAGCCCCAGTTATCTTCGTGAAGAAGAAAGATGATACCTTGCGGTTATGCATAGATTATAGAATGCTTAACAAGGTGATTATCAAGAATAGGTATCCACTTCCTCTAATAGATGAACTATTCGATCAGATGAAGGGATAAACTATGTTCTCTAAGATTTTTTTGTGATCCAAATATCAACAACTTTGACTCAAGGAAGAATATATATCCAAAACCGCTTTCAGGACAAGGTATGGACATTATGAGTTTGTTGTCTTACCTTTTGGGTTGACTAATGCACCTGCAACATTTATGAACTTAATGAGTAGTGTTTTTAGAGATTGTTTAGATAATTTCATACATATATTCATTGATGACATTTTGATCTACTTAAAGAACATGGAAGAGCATGAGGAGCATTTGTGAATAGTCTTACAACAACTTAGAGATAAGAAGCTTTATGGGAAGCTATCTAAGTGTTCTTTCTATCAGAAGTAGATTCATTATTTGGGTCACATCAGCTCTACATATGGAATTGCAGTAGACCCTGCAAAGCTTAAAGTCATTCTTGAGTGGCCAGCTCCACAAAATCTGAGTGAATTTAGAAGCTTCATGGGACTCGCAGGTTATTACAGGAAGTTTGTGGAGGGATTCTCCAAGACTGCAGAACCTATTATGTCCCTTCAAAGGAAAGGGAAAATATATGAGTGGACAGATACTTGTGAGCAGGCTTTCCAGTTGTTGAAACACAAGCTCACATCTGCTCCTATTTTGATTATACCTGACCCGAATGGAAAATTTACAGTAATCACAGATGCTTCAGGGGAAGGTCTTGGATGTGTACTTATGCAGAATGGTAGAGTAGTGGCTTATGAGTCACAAAATTTGAAACATTATGAGGTTAATTATGCACCTCATGATTTAGAATTGGCAGAAATTGTGCATGTTTTAGTAATGTGGAGACATTACCTTTTGGGTAAGTCGTTTGAGTTGAAAATGGATCACCTAGGACTTAGGTATATCTTCACATAGCCTAATCTCAATGCAAGACAAAGATGTTGGTTGGAGTTTTCGAGTGAGTATGACTTTGGCATTGAGTATATTAAGGGCAAGGAGTATAAATTGGCAGATGCTCTTAGTAGAAGAAGACGCATTGGTTCTATCTCTACTTCTAGGACACGGTTGAGGGATCACGTGTTGCAGAATCTTCCAGGTGATGATCATTATGAGATGTTCAAATCAGCCTTGCACATTGATCCATCAGATCACCATTTTGATGGATACACTTTTGATGATGATGGTATTATGAGATACTAGAATTGGATGTGCATTCCTGACCGAGAAGGGTTGAGGAAGGTAGTACTAGAGGAGATGCATTGCATGACATCCGGGAGTAAAAAAGATGATTGCCGATTTGAGGCCACTATACTTTTGACTAGGGCTTAAGTGTGATGTGATAGCTTATGTTGCCCAATGTTTGGAATGCCAACGAGTTAAGGCTGAGCATGTCCACCCAGCAGGACTTTTATACCCACATGATATTCTGGAATACAAATGGCAAGTCATCAGTATGGATTTTATCCAAGGTTTACACATGACACGATGTAGGCACGATGCAATATTGGTAGTAGTTTCACAAACTAACCAAGGTATCTTATTTAATTCCAGGGAATTTGAGAGATGGATCTTTGGCTTTGGCCAAGAATTTTATTTGGGAGATTTTTAGATTGCATGTTGTACCAGAGACCATTATATCTGACAGAGATACTCGGAAGACATCAAGGTTTTGGACAACCTTGAATGCTTCCTTGGGTACACAGTTGAATTTCAGAACAACCTATCATCCTTAGATAGATGGGAAAACAGAGAGATTAAATTAGGTTGTAGAGGATTTACTTCAGATGTATTGCATGGATCAGCAATACAAGTGGGAAGAGTATCTTCCATTGGTATAGTTTGCCTATAACAACTCTTACCATGCATAATTGGGAATGGCACCATTTGAGACACTATTTTGGGTGGAAGTGTCGCTCTCCTATCAGTTTGGATAGAGTATCTAAGATAGGATCATTATTGGTCCTGAATTGTTGAGAGAGATGGAAGAACAAATGGCTCTGATTCATGCTTGATTGAAAGAAGCAGTGGACTGTCAGAAGAGTTATGCGGATAGGAATCGCACTTTCAGGTAGTTGCGAGAAAGGGACAAAGTGTTCTTGCGTGTGAGACCACATAAGAGCTCTATTTATTTTGGAAAGTCATCAAATCTTGCACTGAGATATGCGGGTCCATTTGATTTTTTAGAGGTTATCAACCCCGTTGCTTACAGACTTGCTTTACCACCCGCTCTACCCCGAATCCATAATGTGTTTCATGTTTCCTTGTTGAAACCCTATCATCCAAATGCATCTCATATCCTTGATTGGCGTACATTGCACGTTTAGGATCTGGGGTGGTGCTAGTGGAGCCTACCCATCTTGTTGATCAGTGTACCATCAGGGTGCGTGGCAGAGATGTGTTACAGTATAAGGTTCAATGGAACCAATTCTCTATTGACAGTGCTACTTGGGAGGATGCAGAAGACATGCATAGATCTTTTCCGTGGATTTTTTATTAGACTTATTTATGTCCTTATTATGAGTTACTCATGTTATATGCTTAGACATCTCTACTATTATGTGTTTTTCATTAGACATCGGGTTGTCATAACCGATTTCTTAGACTCTTAGCGACAGTTTGGACTTTGATGACTTGGTCGGATACTTATGACCAAATTCATTATGCTTTGTGGTTATGTTAGATGTGATAGAAATTATTATGGATATTGTGGAAGTAGATATATTTTCATATGACTTATACATTTTGATGTAGCCTTGAATAAATAATGTTGCAAAAAAAAATGGTAATATGACTTAATGTGAATATTATGGAGGATTAATTGAATGTTATTTAAATATGGTTTTGGATTTTTGGACTAACCTATTGGTGATCAATCTAGTGATTTGATGGATTTGATAGGATTGAAGGCAGGGGTGTGTTTCAGAAAGAGAAGTTTATCTTCTCGGCAATGGTTGATCAGAAAAATCTGGGTTTTCACATACCACATAGTATTTGATTTTTTATACTTTCTATAGATTAATGAATTTTTATTTCCAACTCTATCTCAAATGGTAAATGCATGGTGTTTGTGGAGATTTAAACATTGATTAGAATATGATAAGTAAATTTTAAACTTGTGGACAATGAACTTCTCAAGGGGGGAAGGATATCACATCTCATTTTTCTTCTTTTAATAGTTGGCATAAATAGGATAGTATGGAGTTTAAACGTAAGTTGGTAGATAGTTATTTCAAATAATATCCTATCGTCTGCATTAATGACTGAGTTGAGAGTCTTCAGAAGACCCAGCGGCTTGCATTAATTACTATGTTTGGAGTCCTCACCCATCTACCATCATTCTAGATGGATTAGAGGAAGGAGGACAGCGCATAGCAAAAGGGAGAACACTCATGTTAAAAGCATGACTCTCGTTGTTTGGAAAGAGAGAGACTCTTTTCTAGCATAAGAAAATAAGAAGAGAGAAAGGTCTTCAAGCAAGAAGAGAGGAGGTACAATGTGCAAGAATAAAAAATAGAGGTTGCGCAGTAGGGGAGTGATGGAGATGTGAATGGAAGAAAGGAGGCGGTAGAAAAAGGAGGAAGTAAGCTGCAGGAAAAAGGGAAAGAAAAGAGCATAGGATTAAGGGGGAAAGGACAATGCGTAAGGGGGAGAAGAAGCCCATAGGGGGGCAAGGGGGACTACGCACAAGAAAAGGAGGTAAAAGAGTAAGATGATAAAAAAATGGTATAGAAGAAGTTAGAGGTGTACAGGAAAGACGCAGGAAGCTTAAATAGGAGAGTTGGACAATTCTTTCAAAACCAATTCTCAGGTTCCTCGCTCTTCTTAAATTTATTTATTTTTGCTATGGGTGTCGATTTTTATATATGTTTTTGTCTGTTTAAGTTTTATAACCATTGATTGATAGTTGTCGGATGTTTTGGTTTTGGTTTAGAATTATGAATATCTACTTATTCCTGCTTCCTTTTTCTTTCATTCATATGTTTCTGTTATGCCCTGCATCCCCGTCCCTACATTTTGCGTATAAAATGTTGGGTCCCCCCTTTTTTTGTTGTCATTTTTGCTTGCAGTTCTTGCCTTGTCCTTCTCCTTTCATTTTCTTTCTCCGAGGTTTTCTTCCCCGTTGTTGCATTTTGTTTGGTCGGTTTCTCATCTCTGGGACCCCGGTCCCGGAGGTTGTTCTTTGTTGGGAGCCAGACTCTGGACTCTGGGATTCTTCACCACGATGTTCTTAAGGTGATCATTGTGGGAATCCCTGGGCCTGGGGGTCCAGAGGTTTGTCTGTCCGGAGATTGCCGGAAGAAGGTGGATTGCCTTTTACCGTGGGTATAAATAGAAGTTTTTTCATTTTCACATTTACCGCGATTAAAACACTCAGAGTGATTTGCAGAGATTTAACGATAATCAGTGCTAAATACTTCCATCCTTTTCAAGCGATTATGAGTGCTTTGTAGTGGCGGGTTGTGATCATTTGTCAGCCGTAGCTATTGCAAAGCTTCCACGGTGACTTCTTTCCTCCTCCTTTCAGCATTCTTAGGTTGGTGTCTCTTTTCTCGCCATTTTTTGTGTCTGTCTAGTGTGTTCCCTCTCTTTTTTTGTTTTCTTTCAGTTCTGTTCATTTTCTCTTTCTGGTTTCGCCACTCGTTGGTGGGTCGGCTCTGCCAGAGGGTTGTCCGCCCTCTGTGTAGGTGTGGTTGGCTTGTAAATAATGTAGAAAGCTATATATATTTCATGCTTGGCCTAGTTTCCCGTGAATGTCATTCTGTGGTGTATATGTGTGTAAATTATTGTGTATATTTATTATATATCCTTTCATTCCCTGTGTATATATCCCTTGGCTCTTTGAGTGTATCTTATGTATATCCTTCCAGATAGCTTAGCAAGATGGTCGAGTTGCCTGTGTTGCTGGTTTTCTGCCCGTAAGTTTGTTTCAGAGTAGAATACCACTTGTATGAAACTCGGCTCTCAGCCGGTTTCAAACAGGCAATTTTCTTTCTCCTCTGTAAGACCAGCCAGGACCTTATTTATGTCCCATGCACACATTTAAATCCGTCCAAGTGGCCCTCACTTTTTGCGCATTCAGACAGTTGGCTCCACCGTCATTGCCCTAACTCCTATTTATTACTTATACACATGGCGCCCACGTGGGCCTGATGGTTTGCCTTTTTGCACATCCTTACCAACGGTTACTTCTCTAGGCTCTGGGTCTCCTACCATCATCCATCCCGTGTCCTTACCAAATGCGATAAAATTCTCAGATCCGGATGTTCAGTCAATCTTAAGTTCATGTAATGCATGTGCTTTTCGGGTTTTTTTTTATAAAACTAACTTTTTAGGAAAAGTAGGCATCACGGTGGTAAGATCCCTGGACCCTAGAGTATTTATTTGTTAATGCATTCTGATGGTCACTTTGTCTTGCAGGTCTTCGGAGTACACTTCCAAACATGTCTGAAGCATCTGCATCCTCACCACTTGGAAGTCCAGAGCTACCTTCCACGATGGCTACCAGAGCGGCTGTTAAATCCAAAATGGAAAGGGCCCTAGAGAAGTTGCCCCTGACCATGAAGTTTGTGTAGGACAGTGTTATCATGGGCTCAAAGATCGAGTCCAAGGTTAAACTCATTACCGACACCAGCATCAGGACATGGCCAGAAATGCAGGCCTTAGTGAAAATGATGTACATCCAGCGACAGGCTAGAGATTAGCTAGCCATCAATGTCGGGGACTCTAGGATTCTTAAGGCGGCTTATTTCCCATGCTCTGTACAATCTCTGGAGCTTATTCTGATGCTAGCCGCCAATTACAACTCTTCTGTTCAGGTTGTTATGCTCGTAGCCACAGAACCCACCGGGTACCCTACTCCTCTGGTATTCCTTGACCCTGACACATTTCAGGTGGGTTTGGGGGTCCCTCAATTTGACAAGCCTTTTATGGTTACAAGATCAGATGCCTTGGCCCAATTCATGCAATTGGAGGAGGTCACCCGGATATACATGAACGTTCACTAGCTCAAGGTTCTGAAGAGGGACCCTAAGAGGATGAAGATAGATATTCCCAGGTCCGAGTTCAAAGAGAGCATTTAGATGGGAATAATAGCGTTGTCCCAGGTCTTTGGGCAGCCCTCTACCCAGGAATTCACTCCATGGATGTATTACTTCCTCCTCAGCATCTCCACCAAGGGAGGGTACTTCGACTGGGCAACTATAATTTCAAACCACGTTGACTCCCAGTTCCTCCAACTAGCCAGGAAAAAGAAATTTTACATGACTTCTTATGTTTTCTGGGACCTGGCGCAGCAAAGGCCCCATACCCATGGGCTACTTATAGATGGCGTGCTCAGGATTGGCCTGAGACAAAAGGTACCATGGGACCATTTCCCACAGGTTCAATGGGAGGCCATCTTTTCAAGTTTTTACCGATTAAACGATGCGTTCGTTTACTATCACCTGCTCACACCCACCCGGGACGCAGGATACCACCTATCCACAGAGGCGATGAATTTGGTCCAGAGATATGGACATTATTACATCCAATTCTAATAGCATACTTATATTAGGGTCACCAGCTTCTCTGGGAAATCCTACTTGTTGCCCAAACACTGCGGGGACAAGATCATTCTCTTGGAATACTGCAGGCAGATAATGGAGTTGCATGCACTCTTTGCCTTAAAGAAGGTAACCAATATTTTGTTCCCAATCATCTATGGGAACTACTCATGCAGCCTGACCACCGCAAAAGAGGCGGATAACGAGCTTAAAAGCTACAACCTAGAAGAATTTTACTTGGCACGAAAAAATTTTGATCCGCACGGAAAGATTGCAGCGGCACTTCCCCGGGCTCTAGAGCCTCATCACTACCATATGGAGAATTTCTGGGAAGATTTCCAGGATGACGTAGAAGTGTGGAGCCGGAACTATGTTAGGATGACGGCAGGCATGATGGAAAGGTTGAAGCTTCGAAGATTCCTGGAGGACTTCTCAGACGTCGGCCCCACGATCGATCCCCAGTACAAGGCAAAGGGCATCAATACAATGGCCCTCCCACCAGTAAATTGGGATTCCCAGGAAGGGCCAACAATTGAGGACTTCACCCGAGAGGTGGTCGAGTGAAGTCATGCATACTTCAAGAAGGTGTGCCCAGAAAGTACCCGTCGAGCAGCCCAGCTAGTACCAAAATTAACTTTGGGGGCCGGGACTTCTTCACAGGGAGTGGATAAAGGAAAAGGAATAGATAACCCCTCCGGTACAAGAAGTCCCCATAAAAGGACAAATAAAGTAGTCAGTGGCAGCCTCCCAACAAATGAGGGAGAAGTTAATCACACGGCTGGCCACTCCAGTACTCATGGCTAGGCCAATTTGTCCCCCTTCCTCCCCATCATTAGCAGGCTTAATGGTAAAGGTGACGGGGGTGGATCTAATAGAACAAGCAACACTAAGGGATGCGGGGCCACCCTTAGTTACTCGAAGAAAGAAGAGGCTTAACCAAAAGCCTAAGGCAAAGCTGGGGTTGGGTACGTCCCAGACCCCATAAGTAGAGATCCTCTCTTCCAGTTCTCCGGAGCCGAAAAGAGAAGCAAAGCCTGCCGAAGTCCCAGCCAGTCCTTCCTCGCAGGAGGAATTTGATGATGTCTTTTCAATCAACGAGTTCGCGAACCTGCAGGGGGACACCAGACAAATAGAGGTAGAAGTCCCAGCTGCAGAACAGGAAGCTGCAGAACAAGAGCCTGCACAAGAGTAGGAGGAACAGATAAAGGAAAGGGAGCCAGAGCTGGAGATCATCTCTGAGGCTCTGGAGATACAGAATTTGGAGGTGGACCAACAAAGGTAGGATAAACAAACGGCATCTGCTGGGGGAACCAGACCTGCGAGAATAATCGTAACCCCAGCTGCCATGTTCCAAGTGCCACCCCCGGGAGTGACCTTTGGGCAAGTAATTACCGTGGCCCAAACTCTAAATCTCAGCCCAGTACTTCCACTATTGCCAAGGGATGTGCTGACAGAAGAAGAAACCCCGGCGGTGGATGTCGAGCAACAGGAAGAGCAACATGAAGAGGAAATCCCCAAAGAAGCCAACAGAAGTCCAGACAAAGCAATAGATACAAAGGACAAGGTTGAGGAGATGGAAGTTTCTAAGGAAGATATTACCGATAAAGGAGAATACATAGGCAAAGGGACAGATGAGGCCCACGCCACTGAGGAAGAGCAGCCATAGGGCACCGGAGAAGAGCCAAGAGAATAGACTTTGGCAAATAGGCCACCCTTGCCGCCTCAGTGGTTAGTAGAGAGCAGGAAAAGAAAGGCTCCATCCACTCCAGGAACTTCTCTCTCCCTGGCCAAAATGATGGCTCAGGTCCAGGCCCCACCGAAGGCCAAGAAAGCCTAGATGGTTCATACTCTTCGAACCGGGTCGAGCGGAGAAATGGTTGTCGTTGTGGCGACACCTCCCCCAGACACCAATGAAGCAACCACAAAACCCTGAGATTACAACATTGCAGAGGTATCACTGGGGAAGAGGGGAAAATAGGGTGAGATGGACTTGCTGAAGGAGGCAGCTAGGGCAGTGGAGGCCTGTTATGAAAAGGAGGCCCAAAGGCTCAAAACGGAAAAGGCAAAAAATGCCAACCTCATGGGGTTGCTTACTGAGCTAGCTCGACCTATCAACGCCGCTCCTCTGGAAGCTTCCACATCTGAAGATCTACCGCAAAGCGACATAGACTCCCTATGAACAATGAAGAAAAGGGCTCAGGTGGTTGACGAGTGGGTCACTCTGCAAATAGGAAACACCCAGCGTTTTCTGGTATCCACCCTCCCAGACTTATATGCAACTCGACATGTTCTACACCAGGCAGAGACTCTCATCGACCTATGGGAGGGTGATATTGAAAATTATCAAGCATGGAAGGTATAGCTTGAAGAACTCCTCAGCCTCAGAGAGGAAATGGTTTCTGAATCCAGAATTCTGGAGGACGAATCATTTGATTTCATGAGAACCCAACACTCTAGACTTGACCTCACATTGGAGGTAACCAAGAAACTGGTGGGGACTCTGCACGAGAAGGTCAATGCAGTAAAATATTCTTTCAATTTATACAAGTCTTTTGTAGCAAATACTTCCGGGACTGACCCCCTCAGTACAGATACATGCACGCCAGAGGATTCAGTTTTGGGGAGTTTTGATGAAATGATGAAGTCCCGATATCAATCCCCAGAGGGAATAGATGGTGCTCAAATGACAAGATTAACTCGTATGGTGCTTAGTGGCCATGACACGGCAAAAATGGCTGATGAATTTAAGGAGAATGTTCCAGACCTGGGGGAACAAATTGAGGTGGTTAAGTACCGAAGGACCGGCCTAAAGGATATCGACAAAGATGGCATCTCCCGCCTCCTCCACGCTTTCAATGATAACAAACAATCATAGGTTTTCTCTGGAGGCCGGAGAAAACCCAAACATTTGGCATTCTTTACTCTTTTGGGAATGTAAGTTCCCGGATCCCAGAGTCTCAGATCCCAAATTTTGTATTCTTTCTAGTGATCTATGTCCCGGTCCCCGAGGCTGACCGGTCACTTTCTGGAGTGGTTAATGAAGTTTTCAGAAGGTGGTTGGCTACATCAAGGGGGTGTTGACTCAACAGTTGATTTTTTGGCAAGATGGTCTTCTCGAGGCACCATTTAGAGGTACACTTGGCGCATTGGAGACAGGGCACCACATTTCTCATTTATGAGGTATGTAGCCTCGATCCCCGGGGATCTAATTTCTTCTTTCTCTTTCTTGGCTCTCTTGTCAAGGATGATTCTTCTACCGTATATTCTTGTCTCATTCTTCTGGCATATCAGGCCTATTCCATCTCAAGGTCTTTTGTAGGGTGGCGCAGGTAGTATCGGCCCCCAGATATTGTATTTTATTAAATCATGATGTAAAATAGGGTTAGGGTTAGGGTTAGAAAAAAATGTGTATAAATAGTAAGACCGGCCCATTTCCAAAGGTCGGCAAAATTAATGATTTTGTTGTCCACATTAATAGAAAGGTGTTTTTTCATTCTAGTTGCAGAGCTCAATGCTCCATTGTCCCATTTTCAATAGTAAGACACTCCCCTAGAGCCACCATGGTATCACACACCAGTGCTTGCTAGAAGAGACATTAATGAAGAAGAGAGAGTTCTTTGCAATGATGTTGTTGGCATTCATGCTTCTGAGTTAATGGTATTTTATGTTTCATGTTCTTTATGTCTTCTGCTCTGATATGTCAAATAGATTAACGACCTCTTTTCCCTCGCTACTGATAAAATACTAGCTGATGGTTGCATATTTCTTTGATATTTAGTGTAGTATATCAGAGTATTATCGATGTCTTGAATGTTTAAACATAACTGTAGTTAGATGAAGTACTTCTAACCCTGCAGGATCTTTTTTTCATTTTATTTTCTAAGTGTAGAATGCTCAGAGAAACCTTACCTCATTGAGTCTCCAGAGAGAATGAGTTAAACAAACCAGCTATCCCCCTCGAGAACAGTCACTTCTCCCAACCGAGCCCCGCACCGTCATGACCTGACACCTAGGTGCTTGAAGGTCCGGGGAATCTAACTTCCCCGGATAAACTTTGCAGGCGGAGTTGGCCGGTACCTCTGGTACCCAGTGACAACTTATGACTGTTGGCGGACCCAGTCAACAAAACCCCGTCAACAGTTTCCAGAGCTGAATAGCTAGAGTTATATTCTCTCTCTTTGCACTTTGGGCGAAGGATAGTTTAATCCTGTGGTAGATTGGCGGTTCCAACCTCTGGTCTCCAATTGTTTTAAATTTTTTTGGAATCTCTTTATACACAGCATCTCTCTCTGTGCAATATGTCCTTACTAAATTAGTTCTTTCCCATTTTTTTCTTTTTTTTCAGCCTTTTTGATAGCAAAACCCATGGCTGTCCATAATTTAATACTCACGTGGGATTTATAGTAAGAATTCAGAAAACATTTTGTAGTATAAATATCTAAATGATTCACTCATGAGAAATGATTATTCTCTCTCTGTTTCTTTTGTACACTTTTAACTTGTCCAACATAGACTTTTGATTTATTGCAGAAATTTTGTTTAGTAAAATTATGTCTGGGTAAATCAAACCAGATTCTTCCAAAAATTTCTCAACGACTTCAAATTATTAAGACAACACTAATTTTCCTATACACCTGGATGAAATATTAAACCTAGAGTGAATTTAGAAATGAAAGTGCCCAATCTAGAGTTTAATATTTTATTTAATTATCAAGATATAGATTACTTGCCAACCAAAAAAAAAAGGAAGAAGTTTGTACTTCATATATATATATATATATATATATATGAATTTCCAATTACCATTAAAGTTAGTCAGAATCAGGTGTGTCACTGTATGGTTTTAGAGTTGATGGGGATAAGATTCCATCTTGTTTATATACGCTAAATCATCTACTTGTTGTGTTTATTTATGTAATTAAGTACATATTAAAAATATTGAGGAAAGGGTGTTGTATGCAGAATACCAAGAAAGGGTCATTTTATTATTTATTACCTACTAGTAGAAGTCTAGTTTTAAATTACTTTGGCCAAAGCTATGTAGCACATGTTTCCTTATATGTGTATGGTTATTTATATTTATCTTCCTGTAATCTGTGATCAGTTCTACTTAGACATATGTGGAAAGTAGTTAGTTTCACAAACACACCAGATTCCTTCTGATCCATTAGTGTCGAGTAATAGACTTCTTGGGTAGGTTCGGTGTGCTCTTCATTTTAGGATGAGCCCCGGGGGAGCTAACCACTCTGTGGTTGGGTGGATTAAACCCCTGAACCACACTCCTATCTCGAGATTTGTAGATGGACAAGTGTCCAATGGCATATTTGATATTTTTTAATTTGACCTTTTGTTCTTAAACGTGATGTATTTTTATATATATTTCATTTATGATGTAAGGTGCACGACGAGTTAGTTGGCATTCTGAAATTGAACATTGTAATTTTACTAATTATGGACATGGTATAGTTTTTGACAGAATGGTCGATTACTTTTGGATATATATTACCTTTTGTGTTTATGATGAATAATTGAAATGAAAATTTAGAGATTATGTGTATTTAATTTCTATATCTTGATATTTTATGTTGACCAATCCATAGAGCGATTGACTGTCTATGACTATTGAATCGACATTAGAGATTTTTTGTCTTTTTATGCTTACATGGAGTTTGTTGTTATTTTTGGTCTTTACACTTGTGCTTGGAAATCACTAAAAAAATGTAAGAATAAAGGAATTTGAATTAAAATTGGGTGAAACTTGGCGCATGTTAATCCTTTGAACTCAGATGAAACATTAGCGAGTGCATTGAACAGTAATCGTAAACCATGTAGTTTTTTCAGACCCATTCAAGTTTATGTTTCTCACTCGACTCCAATGCCTGTGTAGCGTACCATAAATTAACAGAGCAATCAAAGGAGGCAGAGCATGTCTCTACTTTGAAAATCCCATAAGACTCCACAAATGGGGATTTTCTCCAATTGATCGTCACAAGCCCACCTCTGGTTTCCCAATCATTTGTGTTCCACAGACTTGAATATATTCTCATCGCTTGATTCCTTGGATACGCTACACCCAAATCCTCATTGTTCTTGAACACTCTCACCAGATTTCCATCCATAGAAAACCTGCACAATATCATATATACACATTATAACTACAAAACTGATGTTAAAAGCATAGGGCTAGGCCAAATGGGGTATTCACTAGTTGATCTGAAGTTGCAGGGACATTATTAACTTACATGATTTGATGGGGATTCCAGAGGAGGGAGTAAGTGTGGAATTCTACAGTGGGGTTGAACCAGAGGTAGAATTGCTGCTCGTGGTTGCCTTTTCCTTGAGAGAAGACATTGGTGTGCATAATGTAGGGATCTCTAGGCAGATTTCCCAGGAACTCAAAGTCTATCTCGTCGTGCTTATCTCCTTGTAAGGACAGTTGCACCAGACATCAACATTTTATTAGACTACACTTCTCACAATAAAATACTACACTACTACCTACTACTAATTTGAGGACTACATAATGAATTGAAGAGAGGGACTTACATAGTATGTAGTAACAGTACTGGCCGAGTTACCAGGCACAAGCTTGATTTGCATATCAATTTTTCCAAAGAGATATTCATCCTTAGATTGGAAACCAGAACCTACTTTCACACAACAGAGGCGTGGGAGAAGATAAGGATCAATTCAACATGTACTGTAAAAATTACACAAATATATATGCAGCAAGCAAAAGAGATGAAAATACCTGAGGACTAATCGAGAGTGAGGTGCAAGCATTGACCATTGTCGAGTATCTTACCATGATCATTTCCCCATGTAATGTCAAATTCATTGTAAAAATTAGTAGAAACAAGGTGGGAGAATGAGAGTGCAAGGCTTAAGAAGAGGAAACATGGTAATAGATCCATTGGGAATTCAATAAAAGAGTAGAACAATATAGGGGTAATGATAGAGGAAATGATGTTGTGAATGTTGATTGTAGAGGAAAATCAATAGGAATTATTTATAGGGGGTCAGGAAAGGAATGGAAAGGAGCAAGAAATTTGGCCAAAGTGATGTTAAATGGATGAGTTGGAGCGCGCTTTGTATTAAGAGGGAGGGAAGGTGTTGGATTTTATTGAATGTGGAGTTCCAGCCATAGGGGAGTGATATTGACTACAGTTGGTGAAGGTGTGCGTTTTCGGAAAAAGGTGTATCACATAAGTATTGGTACAATTTTGAGGCTACTTTAAATGTTGTTTCAAGGATGTTGACGTCTCATCTTCTATTAAACGGTCAAATGCCAAAATGCTTTTTTTTTTAAATTGAAATGAATGATAGCTAGAGAGTGACGGCTATAATTATACTATTTAATTGTGATGCATTTATTAAAAATAAAAGAATGGTTTAGTACTTAGGGTAGGTATGTGATGAGTCCAAATTATTGCCTTTATTTTGTATAATTTTAAATACTTTGTTCTAATTTCTGTCAAGACAATTGTGAACCTAGCCAGTTAAAACTTGTGATAAAGTCTAGTTAGAACTGATAAACCATGGGTAGATATTTGTGACATATTTTGCCAATATTATACATATAGTGCAATATTTCATATAACCATCAGAATATATGTTCTAATATCTGGATTTAATTTGATTAAGCTTGTTGCATGAATATTTCTGCATCACAACTAACTTGTCAGGGAAGGAAGCGACTGGAGAGTGGTCGACAGCATTCAAGGAAGACTATTGAGGGCTAGCTATGGTGGAGTCATCATCATAGCACCAGGACACACGGCTGCTACAATGGAGGAGCCACTATTCCAGGATGTGGGGATGTAGTGCTGCTATATTCCCTCTGCACTTTATTATGTTGAACTGGTCGCCCAAGCTTTATTACCCACACTGCAGGCTGTTGCGTTTCCATCTTCTTCTCCGGCATGTTTTCAGCAAGATATTTTCTTTTCTATTTTGTAATAAGTGTTCGATCCTCTATTTATAGGGATCGGACTGATAGTTTGTGGTTAGAGAAGAGTTAGGAAAAAGAGAAAGTTTTTGGAAGAAAACTGTTATATCTTACAGCAAGTTATTTTAAGTTCATGTATTGTTCTTATGTAATGCATTTTTGAAATACAATGAAGTGATTCTTGGTTTACATCCTGTGTTAGTAGATTAATAGAAACCAACCAAGGGGGGCCACTTGGGAGGTGGATTAGATTAGAGTAGAGTAGATTTATTTCTAGCATTTCTAGTATTTTCAGTATTTCAGATAGAAGTTACAGTTTCTTCCTTCAACATTGTACTTTGTGAATGTTCCTGCAGCATCTGCAAGAATAGTTATAATGGATGTTCTGGGTTGAAAGTATAGGTTTAAGTAGATTTTGCAATTTCTAGCATTCATTTCAATAAGGAGATAAGTTTATTCTTTCTTGCAGCACTAGTGTAGGTTTCTTTTATGCATTTATTACCTTCCTGCTGCATAAGCATAATGACTCCTTAAGGAACCTAGTGCACATACTGTGCCGACCATTTCAAGTATACGTCCTTGGGTTGACAAGTTAAATGCACCTCATAGTGGGAGAAGTAGTCCTTAGATTAAATAAACTATTCCTAAGAAAGGCCTTGAGCATGATTATTCCACACCTATTATGAGGCAGTTCATTTTTGGTGCTGCTGTCGGGGATGGTGTCAAGCTAGGAATATTTTTGAGTCATTTTTTCATTCCTAGTTAGTTTTTTTAGATTTGTATTGCTTCACAAGCGTGAAGAACTCAATTGCATGCATCGAAGAGAAAGGTGACGAGATGAATATGGCAGATTTCTCCTAGCAAAGCCTGCTAATTTGAACGAGGAAGTTGAAGAAGTTGAGTTACCTTTTGAAGACGCGAGTCCTGACTTTCCTGCAGCATCTTCCTCCAGAGCAGAACCATTTGATATAAGCAGTTTTTGGCCTTTTGCTGAAGTCTTGGCCAGCTTTCTAGATAATTCTGGCCCAAATCCACCTATTGTTAACAATCTCGTAGCTAATGCTCCTTTCCAATAGAAACACCATAATCAAATACCCCCAGTAATGACACACCCTACTTTTCCATTTCCTCTCTCGAGCCTTATAAACAATGCTAATCTCAAAAATATACCTACAGCTTCTCTTCCAAATTTTTATGGTCTTATAACGGAGGATCCTGACACTTTCTTGTTTGAGTTTGACATACTCTATCAAAGCTCTGACTATAATACCGATGCCCATAAGCTCAAGTTATTTCCTACAACATTGAAATAATTAGCCTTACGATGGTTCATGGGCTTAGGAGCCAATGCAGCAAGTACTTGGGATGAGATGCAGACATTGTTTCTGCAGAAATACAAAGATTATTGCAAGGGGAGTGACCCAAAAGGAGATGATATCTTTAGGATGTCTCAAAAGGAGGATGAAACATTGGAGGACTATGTTTCACATTTCTTATACACAATGCAGAAGAATCCCTAGCATGTACTGGCAGAAGATTCACAGAAACTAGTCTTCTTAAGAGGGGTAAACGATAATTGTCTGGAAGCATTAGACTCTATGGATAGTGGAGACATATCCCAATCCTCTTGGGATGACCTCAAGAAAATCTGTCTCAACTACTCAAGGTCAACTGTGAAGAAAGGCAAAGGATACCGGCCCACAGTCACAAAAGGGATTAGTTTAGGTGTTTCAAAGTTGGAGATATCTAATTTGCTCACGAATTTCAACAAAGACATCATAAATGATGTAGCTACACATCTTGACACCATGACTGCCAAGAAGGAGCATGCAAAGGCTGAATCACAATTGGATGAATATTGTCCACACTACCGCAAACAAAAGAAAGACTGCGGATGTAAGCTGGTAGCAAACCTGGGAAATCAACATTTGCCAACTGAATACATGAAGATAGATGGAGACAATGATCAAGTGTTCTTCGTTGCTCAACATCAACCATGGGATTCACGACAAGGTATGCCACAAGATCCTCTACAATTTTCAAATTCTAACAATAATCAATGGCAAAACCAAAGTTATGAGAACACTTCTTAGTACTCTCAACCCTAGTGGCCTAACCAAAAAAATAACCAGTGGAAAAACAACCAGTGGCCTAATCAGTAGAATCAATGGCAACCACCGCAAGGAAATTGGCAGCAAACTAATCAATGGAGGGGGCCTCCACAGTGGCCTAACCAAAATTATGGTGGTCCACAATTACCACCTCCAGTGCAACCACCTGCAATAATGCTACCTCTTGTAGCAACTAATGCTAATCCAAAGCCAACCCAATTTCCTACTCAACCTCAGCCAAATCCAAACAACAAACAGTAGCAGCAGCAAATGTACACTACTCACACTCAGCAGTGCCCTACTTATTCACTAGAGATAGTTGATATCCATTTGAGGTCTGGTACTACTCTGCCTACACCTGAATATCCTATTATCAGGGAAGTTGAAGACACTCCTGCAGCACTACTTCCAGAAGCCACACTGCCAAATACCAGCCAGACAACTGATATACCCAGCAAAACTACTGTCCACACTCCAATAAATCCACCCTTTCCACATAGGCTAAACAAGGAAAAACCTATATCTCAAGAGGAAGAAACTTTTGATATTATTGAGCGGCTGAAAAATATAAACATCCAAATCCCTCTGTTCCAAGCTATCAAAGATATACCTCTTTATGGAAAGGCTATTAAGGAAGCATGCCTCAAGAAGCCAGGATGAAAGAAGAAAGACCCTCAAACAGTCCATGTTGTAGGGAAATTAGCAGATATCATGTTAGGAAAGGTGGTAATACCAAAGTATTCAGATCCTGGCAGCCCAGTAGTCAACCTAATAATAAATGGACAGACTGTGAAAAATGCTTTAGTTGATTTGGGAGCAGCAATAAATGTGATGACTAAGGATACAATGCATAGGCTAAGCATAGAAAGCTTAAGAACAACACCCAAAGTGTTACAACTTGCTGATAGTTCAATGATTACTCTAGATGGTCTCATAGAGGATGTGGTAGTTACCTTAGATTCATGGGAGTATACTACTAATTTTTTTATCCTATCTCCTAAAGTAAACTTTGTTGGCTATCCTGTAATCTTGGGAAGACCCTGGCTAGCCACCACTGATGCCAAAATTAATTGCAGATCAGGCAGTATGACAATTTCAAATGGTCAAGCCATAAGGAAGCTAGCCTTATATCCACCTACCCAACCCTAGCCAGACTTGGGAGAACCTATTTGGCCAGACTTAGGGGATGAGGAGGAAGAGCTGAATTTGGTAGCCCAGCTCATGATGTTGCATAGGCAAATTTTCTAAAGATGCAAGAGGAAGATGATGTGATACAAAGCATTCTTACCAATGAATGTGTTGTGGCTAAAGATGTTTTAGAGAGTTCTATGTTACAGCTATGTACCTATGAGGACTATGTGTTTCCAGCAACCCCTAAGATAATTGATCAATTACTGACAAGTGAAATAGCTAGAAGTCCAATTCCCAAAGTGTTAATGGTAGAGCTAACAACAACAATGGAACTTTCCCCTAGTCATAACCTCCATGTAAACAACAAGTTGTCCCAATCACAGTTGGTATTGTTAACCGACCTCCTCAGCCAACATGAAAAATCCTTTGCATGGGATTATGGAAGGACTAAACCCTAAACTCTACACCCATAGAATCTACATCAGTGATGGAAGCTTGCCACTTTGTCAACCTCAGGGGAGAATAAATCCCGCACTAAGAGAAATAGTCAAAACTGAGTTACAGAAGTTGTTAGATGTTGGATTCATCTATCTAATCTCTAATAGAAAGTGGGTATCACCATTGGCCATTGTACCTAAGAAAGGAGGTAAGTGGAAGATATATGTGGATTACAAGGAATTAAATAATGCCACAAAGAAGGATCACTTTCCTTTACCTTTTATTGACCAGGTCTTGGATAATTTGGCTGGAAAGAAATACTTCTCCTTTCTAGATGGATACAGTGGTTACAATCAGATAAGCATTGCCCCCAAAGATCAGGAGAAGCCTACATTCACATGCCCTTGGGGCACATATGCTTATTCAGTATTACCATTTGTCTTATGCAATGCACCTACCACCTTTCAGAGAGCTGTGATCAACGTCTTTGCTAATATATCACATGATTGCATGGAAATCTACATGGACAACTTCACTATATTCAGTGTCACATTTGAGGAAGCCCTAAAGAACTTGGAGAAGGTACTAATCAGATGCGAGGAACACAACCTATCTCTCAATAGTGAAAAGTGCTTTATGATTATGTAGGAAGGCGTGGTGTTGGGACATTTTATCTCTGAAGCTAGAATCTAGGTAGACCCTGCGAAGATAGAGGTAATTTTCACACTCCCTATTCCCACTAAGAAAAAAGATGTCAGATCTTTCCTAGGTCATGTTGGCTATTATAGGAGGTTTATCCAGAACTCTAGTCAAATAGCTAGTCCTTTGTACACCTTACTTACCAAAGAAGTTGAATTTTCTTGGACAAAAGAATGTGATGAATCCTTCCTGCAGCTCAAGTCACTTTTGACAATTGCACCAGTACTTAGGGGTCCTAACTGGACTTTGCCATTTCACATACATACAAATGCTTCAAAATATGCCATAGGTGTTGTCCTAGGAAAAAATTCTAAAAACCTTGAAAATGCAATCTATTATATCAGTAAGAGTCTACATGGCCCAGAGTTAAACTATACAGTGGCTGAAAAAGAATTTCTAGCAGTAGTTTATGCTCTGAAAAAATTCTTCCATTATGTAACTGGTTATCCCATCTTTGTCATACTGACCATGCAGCAATTAAGTACCTCATGAAAAAACCTGCCATCAGAGGAAGGTTAGCAAGATGGCTTCTTCTTTTGCAAGAATTTGATATAACCTTCATTGATAAGCTAGGGAAAGCAAACGTGGTAGCTGATAATCTATCCAGAATTCACCATGCTGAAGAAGACACTACTTTGATAGATGATGCATTTCCAGATGAGCATTTATTTCATATTATTGTCCAAAATCCATGGTATGTTGATATAGCTAATTACCTAGCAACTAACAAAATACCCACACATTTCTCTTATAAGGATAAGAGGTTGTTAATAGAGAAAAGCTTCCATTTCTCTTGGATTGATAACACATTATTTTACACTGGACCTGACCAAGTCATGAGGAGATGTGTGAGAGAAGATGAGACATATGACATTCTGCATGCATGTCATAATGAACCCTATGGGGGACACTTTGTAGAAAAAAGGACAGCACTAAAGATTCTAACAACTGGCTACTATTGGCCTACACTACACAAAGATGCAGCCAGTTATACAAGGAAGTGTGACAAATGTCAACTAATGGGCCGACCAACAAAATCAAATGAAATTCCCTTAAACCCACAAGTGGTGGTAACACCATTTGATAAATGGGGCATGGACTTTATTGGTCCAATAGACCCTCCATCCAATGGGAAGTCATACATCCTGGTGTTCACTGATTACCTAACAAAATGGGTCGAAGTAAGAGAAATGAAGCATGCCAGGGATCATAAAGTTGTTGACTTTCTGTATGAAGAAATTTTTACTAGATATGGCATGCCAAGAGAACTTGTTACTGATCAAGGTACTCAATTCACTTCAAATCTGATAACTAAACTCATGAAGGAATATAATATCAGACATTGAAATTCAAGCCCTTATCACCCTCAAGCCAATGGACAAGCAGAAGTTACCAATCAAGAGATAGAAGAAATCTTAACAAAGACAGTTCATTTGCATCACCAAGATTGGAGCAGCAAACTATCAGAAGTTGTCTGGGCATATAGAACAGCATGGAAGACTACCATAGGGTTCACTCCATTCAAACTGTTATATGGTAAAGCAGCAATGCTACCAATTGAATTTGAACACAAGACATTAAGAACAACACTGGAGCTAAATATTGCTCTTCCTATAGCACAGAGAGAGCACTTACTGCATCTCAATTATTTGGATGAAATGTGCAAGTCTACCCTATAGCATAGAGAAATTGTCCAAAATCAAAGGAAACAGTGTCACGACTCCCATATTAAGAGTAAGCAGTTCCAGATTGGAGATTGGGCATTGTTGTATGATTCCCGATTCCAAGAAATACCAGGTAAGCTGCACACACAATGGCTGGGTCCATATGAAATAATTCATGTATTTACAAATGGAGTAGTCCAGTTGACCACAATTGACCCAGTACACTTCAAGCTATTAGTCAATGGACGTCGACTAAAGTTGTATCACCAGCCATAGATGAAATAAGACTTCTTGCAACAATTCAACCAACTAGTTTTAAAGGATCAACAGGTAACACTTCCTGTAGCAGAGGGTGCCAACCTTCTTCCTGTAGCTCTTCAATAAGAATTCCTTCAAAGCATCACCATAATAAAAACTTTATGTTTACATAAAGTTCAATTCTCCATTCACTTTCTACATTCTTTTTTTTCAACTCATTTCATTTCTTAATCTTCCATCCACCCACCTTCCACGTCATCATTTTTATATGCTTTCAATAAAGAGATCATGCATTGATGCATGCCACCATCGTCATTCCACTCTCACCACCTTTTATTGGCACATGAAACAATGAATTGATAGGTATAGGCTTTACCAATTTATTTCCATTTTTAGCGCATAGATTTTGTTGGTTATATCTAATACTGACCTAAATGTATTGTTGCAGCTTGAAGCCAGTTCTGTACCTCCTACTAAGTCTGACAAGTGAGGACACTTTTCAATGTTTTGTAGGGGGCAGGGAAGTGTACTCATTCCTAAATGTCATTTCTATTTACTCGTTAAGATCCTCAAATCTATAATTTGGCCTTGTCTTAATTAAAATCCAGTTACCGCATCACACAAGTGTCAAGTGTCATACCTTTATTCCTAAATAAACCCCTAATTGTCAACTAGATGTGACCCAAAATTAAAATCATGAGATAAAATCTCACATGAATATCCATAATTCATTTTTTTCATACCGAGAATACCAAAAGAATGTGAAAAGGGTCCGTGGTTTTACAAGAGGTAGTCTGAAAGTCAAAAGAGAAGAAGGTAATTGTCGAGAACAGAGCAGAGGTTGAATTTGGTAAGCACAAATGGGAGGCCAATTGTAGTGGCATGAACTAGTAGTTCATGGTATTTTACTTTCTGATGTCGAGGCAGTAAGAATATTTAAAGCTTGTGGATGACTGGGATATTTCTTGAAATTGATGAAATTTGATGAAGAAACAACAACAGAATTTGCAAACATATTTGATGAAGGCCAAGCAACAGTGTGGGGGTTGATAGTTGTTTCCACAGAGGAACAAATAGCAGAAGTAATTGGGCTGCCAGTAGCAGGGGAACACCACCCCAATGTGCACGATGCCAGGTCAGCTAGGGCCCAGTTTACCCTACCAGGTGACCCTCCTCTGGAGATTACTAAACAGGGGTGCAAAAGAATGTCCATTCCTCCACCATATTTTGAGTTGGCCACGCATATTATCAAGTATTTTACCTATGAAAGAAGATTTTCTAATTTGCACGTGCATCATTTTAAGTTGCTTAGTTATATAAGGCATAATATCCCAATGAATGTCCCCAATTTCTTGTTTAATATGTTGTGCATTAGTGCTGAGGAAACTCAAAAAGGAAATGACAACTCTGTTACTCACCATGCCCTAACTAAATTTCTCATAGAGAAATCCCTTAGAGACATCTCTCCTATGGCATGGGCATAATTTGTCCATCATAAAACCTTGCAGCCTCAGATTGCCCCTAATGTGCAAATTAGCCAAGATAATGCAGTCCCCACTGACCCAGCTATTGAGCAAGGTAACCAAGGGGCATAAATTGAAAATTTACAAGAAGCTATGCCTTTACCCACTCATATGAGAAATGTACCTACCTCCACCTGAACTAAAGGAAAATGGAAGTTAGAAGGAGAAACTTTAGTTCCTGCAGCTGAGCCACGAAACCCTACAATCTTGAGAGGGAAGAAAATGAAGTCAGTTCCTGCAGTAACTATTCCTTCGGCCAATACTCCTACAGCAGAGAAACCAAAGAGGGTTAGTAAGAAAAAGGTTATAGAGGTTGAGGAAACCCTTGTAAGAAGGAGCTCTAGGATGAGAGGGCAGGTTCCCAAGGTACCCACCGAAAGCCAGTCTGCTTCCCCCAAACAATTTGAGGAGGAAACGCCTATTCATATTGTTCTGCATGATTCTCCCAGCCAGTCTGAGATTCCATACATTCCTCAAAATCTAGATGAGAAGTGTGAAGCTGAGCCAAATGTATGTCAAAATGACCCAGGAGCTAGTCATCAGGATATTCTGAACCATGAAGAAGAAACCCCTATAACTCACCAGCTAGCTTGCACAAAAACTGCCATAGTTTCCTATAAGCAAAATTGGTTAATAAATTTCTTAGAGCAGTCATGGAGGGAACAAAGGAGGAATAATAGCCAAGATAAAAATAGTGGTCCAAATACTCTGCAAATTCTTCTCTTTGAGTTATATAATAAGCATGTGTTGACAACCACTCTATGGGGAGAAGAGAAAAGGAAATTGCAGAAAGTAATAGCAGAACAAGGAGAGGAAATTGCAGAATTAAAAGATCAGTTGGCAAGACAGAAACAAAGAATGGAACATGCTCTTAAGCTAACTGACCAGATAATTTCTTGTAGACCACCACCTAGGGTCTATACCATCTATCTAAAAGAACAATTCCTCTTATTCTAGTTGATGATGACCCTCAAGGATGTAAACACAGAGTTCAAATCAGCCCAGGAATTTTATGGTTTATACCAGACCCTTCCATCATGGAAAAAAAACTTACTTTGTGAGTTGTATGTGCATAATTTCATCATCCCTATAGAGACTGAATGGAACCCCCTACTTTACATAGGGGATATACACCTAAGGGCCCTAATGTCTTGGATGCACAATGAGGCTAACTATGATAGAC
>MU223808.1:28075-41397 GCA_018584345.1 Thuja plicata | reverse complement strand
CTCTCTCTCTCTCTCTCTCTCTCTCTCTCTCTCTCTCTCTCTCTCTCTCTCTCTCTCTCTCTCTCTCTCTCTCTCTCTCTCTCTCTCTCACACACACACACACACACACACACACACACACACAATAATTATCCATCTCATACATCCATCATCACAACATATGCATATATCCATGTAGCCCTACATCACAAACATGTTAGGAGCATCATATAATATAATCTTACACACATCTTGCATCATACACATCAGTAACAAAATCATAATCTATTTCATGATAAATATGCATATAGGAATCAAAATCACACACATCACATAGGACCATCAAAATCATATGCATCATGTATATATCATCATGAAAGAATAAAGTGTCTAAGGTATCTAAATACATCAAATTCCATCAAAACATATATACTTCTCGTCATAAATCTAGGTGTCGCTGCACAACCAAAATCTCAAAAAATGTGTGTATAAAAAATGACTAGAAAGGAATCATGAGGCTAGTCGTGAGGATGTCCCTGCACCTCCTATCCTATCTCCCCCTCTATCCTAAGGTGGTCTCATACCTATTGAGGCCTATGAGGCACCCCTGCCACCTATAGTGTGAGTCAGTAATATTTTACTGTAAGCTGGAGCCCTATGATCTGTAGGAACGACCTCATAGTATAGAATTCTATAGTAATCCATCTCTCTGACCACTTGGGTCTCCTTTTTGTGTGTTGTGAAGGCATCATGTACTACCTACATCACACCCAGCCATGTGGAAGCATATACCACAAACTCCCTATGCCCTTTGTAATCCTCCAACCACCTCTGGTACATATTCATCTCTTCTCTCACCCCCTACAGCTCCAGCCTCATGGCATCCATCTCCTGTTGCATCTACTCTACATGATCCTACCTATTATGACCCTTGTATGATTCTCTATCACTATAAACTCTCTACAATCTACTCGGGCATGTAATGTGTCTAGAGCACTCTAAGAACTATTGGCTTATGCTTTCTCTCTTGCCAATACTCCTTGTGCTATGGCCAACTCTACCTATATAATCCCTTGTGATGCCTGGGAAGTCACTAATAGACCCTATAATCGAGCCACCTCTATATGCAGATTATCCCTCTCTATGACTACTTTGTCATGTATCTCCTAAGAAACATACCGAGGAGGTGGTCCATGTATTGGTGGTGGCTTTATTGGGGCATTCTGCCCCTGTGTCTGTAATGTCTATACTTATAACAGTACCTGTGTAGGAGGTGGCCCCTATCCCTATCCTGGAATAACTGGTGGGACCCTATCTACTAGCACCTATACCTATCCCTATGTTTCTTTGTCACTACCCTCAGATGTGCTCTACATCCCCATCTCCTCCATAATCCCCTCTATAATCTCTACAATCATCCCCCTCATCTCCACCTCCCCTAGAACCATCCTCCCCTACCCCCAACTACTCATCCACCTGAACCAACCCTGTGATAGTCAATCTAACCATCTTGTGCCTAACCCACTACTGTGCATATGTAGGAGTCACCGTGCATCCCTCACTAGATCCTGGCCCTGCTGCCATCCCAAGCCATGATACCCTAGCTCCCCAAAGATCTACTCCAATCCCCCATAGTGTACCCACCTTGTGTATCACTAGTGGATGAGGGAATGAATCAGGCACTTCATCCTAAACCTATCTAAACTGCCTAGTCACTCATGATGAAATGTACCGTACTATCATATAAGTTGTCCTCCAGATTAACCAATAGTCTGTCTGTGCAAAACCCAGGTAGAAATATCCTCCTAGTCATTCTCTATGTAATCTTTTTGTTGCTATACCTGGTGTCCCCATGGCTCACACCCTACATAAGGAGTCTAGTCAAACCCCTACATCTCATCTAAATAAATTCCTCTGCCAATGACCTACTAGATTTTTGGACTATACCTACAGGTATATGGCTCATAAGTATGTTGTATCTCATTCAACCTAATGGGGTGTACCACAACAATATGCTCCCATGCCCATACTAATATCAATGTCACTCCAGCCCCCAAAGTCCTGCCTCTCTGGTAGGCACATATGTGAAGATCATAATATAGTTGTCTGAAGATGGTATATCCCCAACAGTATCTCTCGCCCTCATCCTCTAGCATGATGCTCAACACTCTCGCCCACCTTAACATAAATCCATTTCCTACGTGATCTTACATCAACCATCCACCAATCAAGTTGGCTAGGTACAGGGCCACTCCTCATAGCCTCAAGCGTGCTACCATCGTTGCCTTCCAAGGTAGCCATTGTCTCACTGTAGGTATTTTCTCATACAGACATCCAAAACATGCCTTGACATAGGGCTCTAGACACTCTTGTACATAATTTGGAATCAGTCACTAATCAGTATGTGGTATATCCACCATATGTCAAAGAGGGTGATCTTCGCCTCACTTGTCAGAAAATGGAAGCTCGAGGTGCGACTGTACCACCACTCTATCAGGGTGATCATGAGTGCATTATGTGCTCTTAATTAGGGCCATAAATGAACATGATCTAACTCACATAATGCCACCTATCCTCACTCTATTGGTGCTAGCTACTCATCTAACATCATCATCTTAGGCTAGCTCTCCTACGACCTAAAATATGATACTAGCTCATGCATTCATAAATCACATCTGTTAGTTTCTTTTAAATACCTACTCCATCTTGGGGTATCATAACACCCGCCATCCCTCATATCTTGCCCTCAAATTCCTTCCCCCTATTTTTTTGGTCAATTAACGCAGACATTGATTGGTCAATGGAGACATCAATTAGTGCATATGTCGATCGATGGAGACGTTGATCCATGATCATCCCCTCCGGTGTCTTCCTAGGTCAACTATGTTGAATTTCATTGGCACAAATAACTATTCATTGATAGTCATTTGTGATCCCCTCCCTATCTCCCCTACAGATGATGATCTACCAATTGTCATCTCTGCCCTGACACCCATTTTCCCCCATAAATACCCTCCTAAATGAAAAATTTCAACAAATGACTAAGCTTGGTTGGGGTACTCAATGGTGGTCATGTGCCAGCTGGTTGCTAGTGTGTCCAAACTCGCTCTCCTAGCTACAATTTCTCTAATGGGTCTTCCATTTTGCTCTTTTTCTATGTCCTTTTTTCCTCTTTGTGGGTGAAAATGTCTCCATTTGGGGACCTTGTGGACTATTTATAGGCCCCCCAGGGCCTGTTTTCCATCCTGATCCCCATTTTTTTTTGTCTTATTTCTTCCTATCCATCCAATAGGTCATGCAAATATCTCTTTTACCTTCTTTCCTCCTCATTCTTCTTCCTCCCTTCTTCCTTTCTTTCGAGAAAATTCCACAAAAATTATTTTTTGCATTATTTTCTTGAGGGGGCACACTCCTTCGCCATCATCACTTTGGCACAACTTTTAGGACCCTCTTTTCTCTTTGGGGCATCTTGTTTCTCCTTTTGCTTTGATGTGGCACTGTCTTCGATGCCGCATCAAAGACGGGAAGAATGTAGACACCTAAAATCATCCCTACACATTTATTAATTTAATTAATATTCCCTTAATATTATAGTTAATTAACTATTTTCATTATATTCATCTATTGATTTAATTGAATTTATTTAATTAAATTAATTCATTATTCTACAATATCTAAAGTTAATTTAAATAGTTTTTCCTAATATATTAAATCTACATTTAATATATGATTATCCATAGAATCCCCCTTTTAAAAAAAATTATGTCCTCACGTGACTTATTCTTCTAAACCATGATTAAACTATATCTTATTTAATTTAATCTTAACCTAGACCTAGAATTTTTTTTTGAAGTACCTATTTCCTTCGTCCCAAAAAGTGGAGCACACTATTGTGATTTCACCCCCACATCACTCTCAAACAAATAAGATTATTCACTAATTAACTTAGGACAACTTCCTACACTTCCTAAAAAATTCTCATCGGACAAGGTCTATGAGATTTCTTGCAAGATCTCTTACATGTGTACTTGAAGTACACGTTGACTCATTACATCCAAAGTTTCTCACACATGTGTGAGAAATATTGGAATCTTGCATGACTTATGTGTCTTTCATGTGGCACCTATGTGGATGCCACATCACCCAAGTCCTCCAAAATCCTATAAATAGGAGCCTTTCCAAGAGTAAATCATCACTCATTTCGCATACTAGAGTTATCATGCTATTTTGTGCTTAAAACATTTAGAGATAGTTTGCACTCATTAGATATTTATGAATAACATGTTTAGTATTTGTTTTCATTCAATATGGTAATTACATGTCATTTTTATTTCTTATTTTGTATTCATTACTCTTTAGGATCTTGCATTAGATTCACACCTTCTCCTTGCATTTGCATTGAATGCTTGAGGCTAGTTCTACATAACTAGTCCTTAAGTTCATTCAATATCACTTCATTTAGTTTTGCATTTAAGATAATTTATTATCATTAATCAAGTGGGATTTATATTTTTTGTTGGTAGAGCACACCCACATTCCTCTGTAAGAGAAAATCAACAAGTCTTGGGTGCAATTTTTTGGCTCATTGGAGGTTATGTTGGAAGCCATTGTGTAGTTGCAAGTTTTATTAGATTAATTTATAACTAACATTTGCATGTCTGAGCTTGTTCCACATAGGTAGGTTTTCATCATACATAGTATGTATATACATATGTATGTATGTATGTACATGTATATATGTACATTTATATATATGTGAGTTAATAAAAACAATTGAAATTCTAAGCTAACAACCTAAGTTATGCAAAATTAAACAAACTTTCAAGATTAGGAGATAAAAAGAATCTCAATGAACAAACAAGAAAGAAATAAAACACAAACTTGAGCCTATTTTGATGAGGATATTTGTTCAATTTTATGATTAGACATGTGTTCTCACGTTATGGCTTCCAAGGTTGCTTAAAATAGATCTATAATAATGCAATAAAATGAGAATGATGAGGATGAATTTATAATGAAAATGCAAGATAATGATTCTACTATGGATGTGAGAATAGCTAAAATGATATTAAGATGGATGAAATGAGATGAAATTATGGATTTATGATTCTATGTGTGGAATCAATTGGGCATTATGATGTTACTATGCAAGAAAGTGGATGAATTGTGAAGGAAAATGATGGGATTAAGTAGGAATTGGAGGCAAGTGTTGAACACACTACAGATATTGAGAGGGGGAGGGGTGAATAAACATAAACCAAAATCATACTAATTAGCTTTGAAATATTCACCACATGAAATAATAAGCAAGTAATGAACAAAGCCAAAAACACATGAACACCAAGATTTTATATGTGGAAAACCCAAACTGGGAAAAACTAAGGTGAACACTTGCCCACAAGGATAATTGACTAATGCATATAGTCTGATTATAAAATATGGAAGGAGCTCACTTCTTCAGACTTGCAATTAGAGGCTCACTGGCTATACAAAAATGAATACAGATAGGACCTCACTACTCCATACTTACATACAGAGGCTCACTACCAAAGTAGAAAGATACAACAAAAAACTTGTGTACCCAAGACTCACTTACTCAGGGACAAAGTACATACAAAAATTTACAATAGATAAAGAAAAACTCTCATGATAATGCAATTAATCTACACAATACTGTCAACTTCAATAGTACATTGTTACTTCCTTTTATTCTCTGCCACTATCACTTAACTCTACCCTTCTGATTGTAGATCTTCATTGGTTTGCCTTCAATCCACTTTCTTCAAACTCTTGCATTTTTCCAGAGAAAAAACTATAATCATATACAAGATATATAATTAGATATTACAACAAGGTTGGCCAATCCAAAATGATATTACAATTTAAATTACAATTCAGCCAAGGAAATGACAAAATAAAAAAAAGGTCCATGCTAGAAGCATCTAGACCAAAAGATAGAATGGATCTAACCAAATAAGAGGTAAACATTAAATGTATAGGTCACATATAACACAAACCCATTGGGATAAGAGATAAATATTAAATTTATAACCTAGACCTAATTAAAGAAGTGTGATCCAATCTAGGATAGACATGGGACCACAAACACACTGTACATAGTCTAATGCCAGATCCGCAATTATTAGAAAAACTTTTCCAACTCAAACATGTATTCATACAACCCAAAGAACTAATTAAACTTTCAACTAAATATGGACCTCCACATGCTATGGTGAGATCTACACACTACATCAAAATTCATGTCACTTTCCAACAGTCCATTTCAGAATCTATCACAATGCATTTCCAAACCAGGAAAATAACTAAACAGAACTGCAACACTTGATGATACAGTTTTCAAATCACCAAGAACATTTTCCAAACATAGAGAACACCACAACCAATACCAAAGCCTAAATGCATTTACATACATCATCACACCTTTATACCTAACTTAATCGGATGTGTTCCTGTTGAGTTAATTGTGTTCCTGTCAGTATAAATAGTGTTCCCGTCGACTGTCAAATTTGATAGAGGACAGAAATAGAAAAGGATTTTTTATGAAATTTTTACCTTATGTCTTACAAAATGGAATTCCCACTAAAATAAGTGTCATTCCTGCCAATATATGATAAAATGGGGAAAATATGGAAAGTGGGTAAAAATACAGAGAAGTTGGGTGGCATAGGGGACAATTAGTAGGTTCGTGTTCCTATTGAACTAGCTGGCGTTCCCGTCGAATGTACCCGAGTTCATGTTGACTTGAATTTTATTTGTTGTACAAATTTTTAGGCCACCACTAGATGCACAATTATTCACTCCTACTGATTCTGACCTGCAAAAATAAAAATATTTGCAAAACAAACGCTTAAACAACAAAACATGTTAGTAGCTTAGTTAGTTTGCAAGAAAATGGTAAAAATGAATGACCCTAGAATTTGGTCCTATCGGGAATGCCAAAATGTATTCAATAAAAAGGTATTTAATGGAATTCTATAAGTTCATATAACATTAAAAACAACAATTTAAATAAATAAATAAGATTAGGTCCTAAGAAAAGCATAGACAATAAAATAGGTACAAACCTCCCATAACCAAGAAGCCTTCCTTGATATGTAGCTTTGTCCAATGGATGATATTTGTTCTCTTTTTGTTTCTCTCAAGCTTAAAAGGTGTGTGGGGATCTATGCATTATAAGGGTGTTTTTCTATGAGTCTTGGTCTCAAAGTGGCATGATAACTTTGCTATGGATGGTGGATGAAAATTAATGAAAAGAGCCTTCAATTTATAGGCCAAGAGAGGATGGAATGAACAATTGAGATGCAAGGCTCATGAAGGGCCAACATGTATTTGAGGGGAAGCACATGTATTGTGCTTTCTCAAATCCATGGCATGGTGACAAGTGTTACCATGTGAGGGCTTGAGAGGACATTGGGGGTTGGGAAGAATGTCATAAAGGCATATCTTGTCTCAAATTCCAAAGGTTAAATTTGGAGGAATGTGACCATTTTGAAGAGTGGGAAGGGATTTGGAGAATTGGAAACAAAAAATATAATATTCTTTGGAGGGGACAAATGTGTAAGAAGGTGTAAGGGACATTTAAGGTTTAAAATTAGGAGAAGGATTAGGATTGGATTTGACATGACTAGATGTTGACTTTGGTTTCCTAATCCTTTTGATTAGGATTATTCAAATGATTAAGGGGAGATTAGGCTTTGATTAGAGGGCAAGTGGGGTTATTAGGAGGATGTGGTGGGAGGTGAGAGAATGAGTGGAGGGTTAATTGTTTAAATAAGGGTAATTAACTAATTAAGTAGAGGTTAGTATGTGTGAAGGGGTTGGGTTGAGTTGGAAAAATGGGTTAGGTGGTTGGAGAGTGGTTAGGAAAGGGTTAAAGTTAAGAGCCATGTGCTAAAATAGATTAAATAGGGTTTATTTAATCCATAATAGAATAAAAGAGGATAAATTAATTAATTAGAACAAATAATGATCTTTGCTTAATCAATAGAAGAATGAGGTTTTAATTAATTGAATAGCTATGACTTGTTTTTAATCAATTGGACTATAGTTAATTAACTGAATTAATTAACTAAAAGGTGGACATAAGTTAATTAAATAATATTTATTTAATTAATAATGCCTAGAAGAGAAATAAATTTAATTAGGAATTTACTGATCAAATATAGGTGTCTACAATATCAAGAAAAAGCATAAAATATATTGTTAAAGAAAGAAGAGGTCTATCTACCAATCTTAAGCAAATTGTCTAAATTCAATACAATTAACATTGTAATTAGCTTTTAGTGTAGAAGGTCAAGGAGATTCATCTTGAGGTTTATGGAAATGTGTGGTATAAATAGGAATAGTAGGAGAAATATTATCTTTAGGGACATTCCTATCACTATTATTATCTTCTTTAGGTGGTGAAGAAGAAGAAGGCTTATCAAGATCTTCACATTTACTTAATGTTATTGTTGGAGAGAAATAATAAAGAAAATTTCTAACTTTGGGATTATGAATAATGCTTTGATAAAAGGAAGATTGTTTAAGGTCATCTAAATAATTGCATAAACTAGCTTCCCTAAGACTATCAATTAATGTGGGAAGAGGAAAAGAGGATCTAGGTCTCACTAAAATGGGATCATTAGAAGCTAGATCTCTATCGTCATTATCAATAAGAACTATAGGAGTAGGATTATGAAGGTTTATAATAATGTTATCTTTAGGTTCATCCACATATTCTGTGCATTTTGTTAAAAGTTGAATGAGAAAACCACATGAAATATTGGTAAAGGACTTGAAACATGCCTGATAAGGAAGAAAGATATTTAAAAGTCTCATACTACCATGTATGCAAGAACGCCATGAAGGAACACAAACATCATGAAATTCAATAAAGTATGACTTAATCCATGTAATTGATAAAGTGAAGTAAGGATAAATGTAATAACATAGGTTATCACACACCAATCCAACTTAGTAAACTCCATTAATGCTAACGATATTTAAAAAGCACACAATGGAGATCTAACACCAAAATCAAAAGTACGTAAGAAGGTTTGGGTTCACCAAAATGTACAATAGGAAAAGGGAAGCAATGCAAAGAGTTAAATCACTCTTCCTTTTCAAAGTTGCACATTTGGAAGGAAGATGTCCCAATAGGATAGGATGGACCCAAGCACTAAATGGGTCAATGATCCTTCACTATTTATATGTAAAATTAAAATGGTAAATGATGATGAGATGATAAATATGAAGACATATTTTTGCCATTAGTATGAAAGGAAAATAGTTTTGAAACCATCGATAATACAGACATTGAAAGTCTTTTTTAGTGCAACTCAACAGACAAGTTCAAGAAAACCCGACGACACAGTGCAACCCAAAAATGTTACAAGGGAACCCGGTAGTGTAACTCGACAGAGAAAACCCACTAGAGGAACTTGACAAGTAGAATACAATGCAACTTGATAGAATAGATGGCAAAGGAACCTGACAGACCAAAGAGCAACTCGAGCACCAGTCTACCGAGAGACAATTAGAATCCTGAGAAATGTTGATCTGACTTCCATGTCAGATAAAACACTTGTGTTTTATATTTATCTTTTCTATTACCTTTAAACCTATTTCTTGAGGGACAAGCAATTTAATTATAATTGTTTTAATCAGTCTAAATAATAAGAAACATGCAAACTAGGAGATCAAGGTCGAGTTGTAAACCTTCGATCATAGAGTTATCATTGTAATACGTAAAAATCATATAGTTCAAATTCATTGTATAAATAGATATGTAATCTACCAAAACACATGTTTGTGATGATGATTGTAGCCGAGGAGCACATCTATGGATCAAACTAAGATTTTTATGCAGAAGAATAGCCAAGGACGAAATCAGTTATCAAGAACAAGAACCAAGGCTATCGAGTAGAACAAAGGTATTGATCAATCACAATAGGTGATAAATATACTTGTAATCTTTATTGGATCTATAATCAGCAATTGTAGATTGCACATACTTAGGTCATTGAATATTTTTTACTACATCCAAACAAGTGTAGCAAATAGAAGAAATCCTTGTGAAAGGTGGATTTAACAATCCTTTGTAAATCTCTTAACTGAGTGCACACTAAACAGTGCTGCTAAAGCTCTTAAAAGAGTGGACCTTAACCAGTCTCTACATAATACTCTTAACAAGGTAGATCATCAAAAGTGATCAAAATTGTAAGCCTTAACTGGCCCCTTCCATTCTGTAGATAGTGAAGCTTTGTGGGTTTCATCCCCACCATAGTTTTTACCTTCTAACAGGGGTTTTCTGTGTTACCAAATCTTGTGTCATGTGTCTATACATTTCGTGAATTTTTCTATGAATGTTTTACATACTTATTGAGTTAATGAATTGATATAACATACAAAAAGATAAGATAGCATAAATGGTTGGTAATACAATTAATTACTAAAAGGATTAAGGTTAAGTGATAAAAGATTTGAGGGTACTGATTCACCCCTCCCTTCTCAGTACATCATTCCATTATTTTCCAACAATTGGTATCAGGGCTAGATCTCTTATTTGGAGAAGTTTAAAGACTTAAGAGAAAAGATCATACAATGGAAAGGTACAAGCTAGACAAGAGTATTGAGAATCAAAAGTTAGAGATATAGAACTTCTATGAACAATGTAAAGAAGCTAGAGTCAAGATGAGATAGTTTCTGGATGAAAGAAAGATTATGGCATCTCGTTGTAATGAAATAGACTATCATGAGGAAGAGATACCTTATTTATTTGATTCTTTAGTATCTACATCAATCAAAGCATCAGACACATCTGAAGAAAGCATCACAACCTTAAATGAAATCAATCAACATCTAGATGGACAATTGAAATCACTATAAATCTGTCAAGAGACATAGATGGTAAGAATGATTGATGTCATGAATAATTCTAGACAATCTAAGAAAGAAAGAACACTAGCTATTGATGACAGGAGGAAGATTACTAAAAAGATACAAGAGAAAGAGTTAGAAATACAAAGAATTATAGTCATGAGATCACCAATCAGAATATTCTTATGAGTCAGGAGGCAAACCAGATGAATATAGAACTGAATAGAAAGCTGGAAGCTATTGGTGAGATAAGAGAAGAAAATGAAAGATTGAAGCATGAAGTGAGAATTTAGAAACATCACAATGACATGATCAAGAGAGCTGAAGAAAGCACCAAAAGGATGGATGATTTTCTGGATGGACAAAGAAGAGTCAACAACAATATCAGATTAGGGTATACTGAGAATGGAGAATCACCATACCAAGTTGATCCAAAGAATATCTACACAAATCCAAGACCACGAAAGAAATCATTCAATCACTGTGGAAAACCAGGCCACACATCAAATGTAAGCATGAGAAAAATAAAAGGTATTCCTAAGTCCACACCTTCAATCATAGGAAAGTGTTATAAATGTAATAAGAAAGGACATAAAGCATATGATCAATGTAAATCTGAGGTGAAACAACCAAAGAAGGAAACCTACATGGACAAATACTATCATGCTTGAAAAATGCATGGGTACACATCTCTTGAATGCAGGAAGAAGAAAAAGAAAGTAAGGAAGCCTAAAGAAAATGAAAATGCTTATCTGTTAGAATACTTTAGGGATAACTGAGAGGGGGGGGTGAATCAGTTATCAGCAACTTTATCTTTTCGTATACTTATTAATCCAGATTGATACAAAGTAAATGCACATTCAAATAACACATTACACAACACATCAATTTGGTTACGGGGAAACCAAATGGTAAAAACCCTGGTGGGAATTAGTACCCACAAAGAACTATACTATTTGTAGTAATCCCTGTTAAAAGATCATACAACCCTGTTAGGAGTTGTTCATTACAATGCAGTAGTATAGTGACCTAGTTAAGGGTCTGACCCTTTTAGGAGTCTTTTACAATAACCCTATTAGGGGTGGCAGACTCACTGTCCAAATGGTGAAGGCTACAACCTTCTGGTTATTTGATACACACTATATCAACAAGGTGAACTATTGTTTGTGACACTGCTTGTCTGATCAATTCCTTTTGTGCGCCGATGCTTTAACCTCTTGTAAAGCACTATAAAAATCTTCTCTGTGTTTTTAAATCTTCTACTTTAATATCTATATTATCAACATATGATAAATATAGCTATGCTGCTTTAACACTCTGCTCTGCTTTTCTTATCTCTAGCTTTCGCAACTCTTCTTATCATAAATGACCTTATATAAGTATATACACCAAGTATGAGATCATGGGACCTATAGGACAACTCTTCTTAACATCTTTTTTGGCTCTACTAAGCACGCAAGCATAATTACAATTGCGCAAGTATAAATTGAATAGACACGTCGCTTCACTAAGTCGGCTTCGCCAATTTAACCATAACTTTTCAATCTTCTTGAAACACTTTTGGCACCTTTAGATTAATATCAACAACTCATAACTCATCATGAATATACACACGCATATCTTGAAGATAGGCGTAACTCAATAAACATGTTACATACGTCGGCCTTAAACCGTTATTCTTCCAGAACTGTAACTGTCAATAACAGAATTACATATCTTTATTGAAACATCATATATGGGTCTGCATGTATGAACATAGCATAACAAACATGTCAAAAACATGTATCTATCCATGCAATTCTTCATGTCATCATATGGATAAGTACATACAGAAGTGTTGATGTGTATTATATGTTGTCATCAATGACAAACATACAATCAATCAACTATTCAGAATCAAATCTTCAACAATCTCCCCCTTTGGCATTGATGGCAACATATGATAAAAACAACTTTTATTCATGGTGTCTTCTTTCTTTTACAATCTTCTCAATATCCTCATCAAAGATTCATCTACACTGCTGCAGTTACATAGACTATGTTTTATATGTATACTCCCCCAGAGTATAAGCTCCTTGTATGTGTTCCTTGTTTAGCTCTTTGTTTGTGTTCCTTGTTTTTAGTACATACTCCCCCATTGACGTCAATGGCAAAGGGTACCATAAACCATTATGCACAGGTACTACTCCAGAAGTAGAGTAGTCAACCATTCATCAGTCACACAGGACTGATGTACTTGCTACTTTCTCTAATCAGACTTAGGAGAGGGAATGACTCCCAACTTCTCCCTTAGATACTCAAAAGCATCCTTTGCTAAAGGATTCATGAAAATGTTTGCTAACTGATCTTTTGTGCTTACATAGTCCAATGTCACTTCCTTTTCTGCAACTTTTTCTCTCAGAAAATGGTACTTGATCTCTATGTGTTTTGTCTTTGCGTGCATCACAGGGTTCTTAGACATG
>MU223808.1:0-14544 GCA_018584345.1 Thuja plicata | reverse complement strand
TTTTTATAAAATAAGAATAATGCTTTATTTGTGCAACATAGGATAAGAAGAAAAGTGAGGATTTTTTTATTTAAATAAAAGAGGAGGAAATTCCTTTTATTTAAATAAAGGCTTAGGATAAAGTGATTTTATTATTTAATTAAAAGAGATTTTTATTTAATTAAAAGAAAGCATGTTCTCTTAATTAAATAATATTTTTATTTTTATTTTTTCTCTTTTAAAGTAAATAAGGCTCAAACCTTAGGAAATATTGAATTGATTATGATTTGATCAAGGAAATTGATATAATTAATATTGTTGATATTTGAAAATATTGATTCAGGAATTTGATAAATTGATAAAATAATAAAATGGGGCCCAAAGTCTAGGTGACCATTTTAGGGTGCATACAATAGTGACTTGGTTTAGGGTCTGACCCTGTTAGGAGTCTTTTACAATAACCCTGTTAGGGGTGGTGGACTCACTATCCAAATGGTGAAGGCTACAACCTTCTGGTTATTTGATACACATTGTATCAACAAGGTGAACTGCTGTTTGTGACACTGCTTGTCTGATCAGTTCCTTTTGTGCACCGATGCTTTAACCTCTTGTAAAGCACTATAACAATCTTCTCTATGTTCTGAAAGCTTCTACTTCAATATCTATATTATCAACATATGATAAATATAGCTCTGCTGCTTTAACACTTTGCTCTACTTTTCTTATCTCTGGCTTTCGCAACTCTTCTTATCAAAAATGACCTTCTATAAGTATATACACCAAGTATGAGATCATGGGACCTATAGGACAACTCTTATTACATCTTTTTCAGCTCTACTAAGCACACAAGCATAATTACAATTGTGCAAGTATAAAATAAATAGACGTGTCACTTCACTAAGTCGGCTTCACCAATTTAACCATAACTTTGCAATCTTCTTGAAATACGTTTGGCGCATTTAGATTAATAGAAACAACTCATAACTCATCATGAATATACACATGCATATCCTAAAGATAGGCACAACTCAATAAACACATTACATACATCGGCCTTAAACCTTTATTCCTCCAGAACTGTAATCGTCAATAACAGAATTACATATCTTTACTGAAACATCATATCTGGGTCTGCGTGTATGAACATAGCATAATAAACATGTCAAGAACATGTATCTATCCACGCAAGTATTCATTTCATCATATGGATAATTACATACAGAAGTGCTATTGTGTATTATATGTTGTCATCAATGACAAACATACAATCAATCAACTATTCAGAATCAAATCTCCAACATTATCAACCAAAAATATCGGTAACTCATATGTTTGGGATTACAACACATGGGCAAACTGAATAGCATGTGGAAGATTTGGACACAGCTGCAAACTGCATGAGACAATGGATGAGAAAGTCTAGGAGCTAGACTAACCCCAGAATGACATGTTTACACTATCATAAAGTTTCTCATCTAAGCAAGGACTACAGAGACCAAGTGATAGAGACCACCACCTTTGCCAATGACAACACTATTAAAGACATTAGGAAGACAAGAAACAAAATGTGGAGGAAAGCTACAAAAATTGATGAAGCTAGACCAAGCAATCCAAATGGTGACACCTTATCCAATGGATCTAGTGACATCACCACCCCTACCTAAGATGAACAAGTAAGTATGGAACTGCACTATACTAAGTTATACTTTACATCAGTGCCATTATACATAGTTAAAAATGCCAAACTATCATGATTAGAGATGCAGTATGGTATTACTTGTTATGATTCTGTGAATTCAATCTCGTTGGTTAATAAATACCAAAAAGCATCGATTAACATACAAAATCTAAGTTGTCAAAAGATACTGAGAATCATTGGTGTACATGTGAAAACCAAGTTGATCAATGTAACCTAAGACTCATCGGTAATCAAGTCAAAAGCATTGATGTCTTCGCCAGATACCGAGATCCATCGGTAAACATGTGAAAATTTGAATGAGTTGACACTTGTCCAGAGCATCACATTTTCACCAAAAACAAAGATTGGCATGTAACCCAAGAAAATCCATCCTTGACACCCAACAAGTGGGTAGAGGATTAATTGTGCCACTTAGGGAATTGTCTATAAATAGGGCAATAGAAGAGCTCATTATTCACCAACAATTTAGAGCAAAGAAGTAGAGCAGAGAAGAGTGAAACCAGAGTGACCAGATTGTAGAGCATCCCAAGCAGATTCATGACATTTAGATTCCAAGAAAACAATAGCTATCAGAAGGTTAAAGTAAGTAACAAAGATCACTGAGCTCACTGTTTGATTTACGAAAAATCCCTAAATTTTTTAGAAATGATGGCAACCACTTCTCGTGCGACCAAGATCAAGAATGCTAAGGAGAAGAAGGTTAATCTGGTCAAGAACTCCACTTGTGAAGAACCTAAGTATAAAATTTGTCTAGAGGTTGCTTCGCAACCCAATGATGCTAGTGCATTCTATGGAATTCCACCTAGGGTTTTACTTATTGAAGATGTTCATTCCTACATTCATTGTAAGATCACCGAGATAGGAGATCTTGAAGTTGATCAAGCTTACAAGAAGCTGTGTATAGGAGAAAACATCAAGGAGGAACACAAGAACATAGAGGTCAAAGGGATGACTTGTGCCCTAATGTTCCTGAGAGAGTTCAAAACTAAGTGGATTCAGGTAGTGCTAAGAAGAGTGCACGGTCAAAAGATGTGGCTAGATGAGCCAAAACCGATCACCAGAGATGTGATGCATGTTGTTACCGGCTATCCCATAACCGACAAAGCCAAGGATCTTAAACATCCTCCTCAACCTGAAATTAAGAAGATGAAAGGAGCAGTTTGGGATAACAGAGGATTGAAGGTTAATACCATCACCGATCCAAAACTCAAGTTTGATGCATGTGTACTAGGCTAAAAGATATATCAATCTAGTAGGATAAACAACATAGCATGTGGAGTAGTTGACACTTCTTATAAGATTGTTAAGAAAGGTCTGCAATTGGATCTATTTGAGCTTCTACTAAAGCAGTTGGATGAAAACATGGGGACAATCAGGTCTACAAAGTCAAATTCATGTAAGTTTGGATCACTTTTAATGTGTACATTTTTCTACTTTCAGAACTTCTTTCCATCCATAGGAAATGTCAACTGGGATACTTCCCGACCAGTGACCATACAAATCAGTGAATTCATCAAGTCACAAGGTGACAACTTTGTATCAGTTATGGATGAATACTTCACTGGATTTCAGGGAAGAATGTAGAAAAGAATGAGGATACCAGAACAACTGGTAGAAAAGTATAAGACTGACATTTATTTTATGGTGGACACCAATTATACCTATATCAAACCAACTATACCAAGGACATCATGGTTAGCACCACTTGACTATGAGGTCAACATAGATCAAGCTACCATTGCTATTGAAGCATTGATAAATGAACCAATGGACAAGTCACAAACTAGGTTCGGAACCTATGAGGAATCCAAGGAAAGAATTAAAACATGCTTAGTTGTGAAGAATATTGATAGAAAGAAAGAGAAAATGGTCAAGATACTGAAGAAAAAGTTGTCTGTAAATGATGAGGAGTCTAAACAAAAGGATGACACTGAGGGACAGTCACCTATCAGTGAAGAAGAAAAATTGAGTGACTCATAATCTACAGAGTCCAATGCACCACCAGTGTAGTAGCAAAGAAACCTAGGAATACTGTTGCATCTAGGACTAGAAGTCAGACAACAAAGGATGCAAGTCCTTCACCGATCAAGAAAGGACAAGTAAGGACATACAAAAGGAAGCCTCAAACAGGGAAAAAGGCACCAACAAAAAGAAGAAAGTTCCTCAGAACTAAGGAAGACATAGAGGAAACTGAACAAGATCAACAACCTATTAAGAATAAGTTCCCTACCACCATTGATGAGGTATGTGCATCAATTATTAAGTCAGGTTCAATAACTGACCCCAAGATTAGAAAATGGCCAACTCTGGACCCCGAGGACCAGGATAAGTTAGAAGAGGCAATCATTACAACAATGTGTGTATTCAAATATGTACCAATACAATTTCAATATAATATTCCACAAGAACTTATGAATATATTATCGACAAGGTGGAAATGTGCACTAAAGGAATAGAAACAAATAAGGGAAAGAGCCCTAGTTTCAGTTATGCCACCTGAATCTAAGATGAAAGAGATTAAAGAAATGATGAAGCAACATTCCAATAGGTTCTCACCAAAATTAAGAGCCTACAAAGTGCTACAAGGACATCTAATTGAGCTTGACAGAAAAAGTGAGGATGAATGGAGAAAGATATTTGATGTACCTAAAAAGGACACAAGCCTCGAGCCATAATTAGCTCTTACCGACAAGCCACACAATGAAGAAGATCAGGCTAAACTGAGCCCCAAACATATTCTTATAACTGATGGTGAGGATGTAAATGAAGAAGCATTGAACACATCAGCTAACAAGGATATGAACACTACAGATGAAACATGGCCCTGGTGGAACCCATGTCGACAAAGTGAATTGTATCCATTCTTGTTCAGGGAAGTAACTATTTACATATGTTTACTTGTCTTTTATAGCTTTATTTTCTATCATCTATCTCTTATGGGAGTATTATTATATTCATTTTTTTCACTTTCCTATTTCTCATGGTTTAATGTTTTGAGATTGTCATTATCCTATAATCATTTTTCTTAATTTTCCTTTTCACTAAGGGAATCTAGGAGTTTTATTTTATGGCTTTCCTTCCTTAAGGACACAATGTAATTGCAATTGATCTTGAATGTGCTTTTGATTAAGTTTAAAGTCTTATGTGATGTTTTCATATAAATCCTAATGCAATTAAATGGAATTTTGCATATCTTACCATTGCATTATAAATTTCTAAATCCATATTGGTGATAGAAGCAATTAACTTACAATCATGGCCTAAGAGATAATATTTTAAGTGGCGAATTATATCTTTGATTCAATGATACCTTCAAATGTTCTAGTTAGTAATTTATTAATATTTTGAAAAGATTGATCTTGATTTAATTAATCTTCCATGGATTTGAATATTTATTATTTTAATGGAAAGATGATATTGTTATCTATGATCATGATTTGAAGATTACAATATGTTATAGTTTCATCGATAATAATAATGATAAATGATATTTCCTTTTCATATATGTGAATCTATGTGTTATGCCCTAATTCCTAAAGAATAACTGGGGTTATCATTATTTTAATACTATGAAAATAATATAAGGGAAGGTGGTTAGTATTATGTATGTCTCTTAGAAAATATGTTATGCTTATGAATATGAAAGGGAATTTGAATAAACATTATTATGGAAAATGTTGTTAAAAGAAGGTTATACTATATTAATACTATGTTTTGATTAAGTAAAAATAGGTTTTACAAGGACCCAAAACCTTTACAAAGTAATAAAGTTCAGCAGGTTTTACAAGGACCTGAAACCTAAAGAGTTAAAAATAGATATTCAACAAAGAATAGATACATCTGTGCCAGAGCACCCAAAAAGGAAAGGAAACATAAAACAAGCAACCGAGCAAAAAAATTCCCACAGATACAGCAATAAAAATAGGGATACCAAAAGTCCCGCAGATATATTAATACTATGTTACTCTTGAAAACGTTCATAATATTATGTATAATCTATAAGTACTTATGTTCTTATTCTTTTTCCATGATATTAGTATATGTTTAATGATTTCTTTTGTTATTAATCACGAGCATTAGTTATATTTTAATATGCCTCATCCTAATATGTGAATTTCATGCCATTTGTTATTAAAGAAAGATAAAATTTAAATGGTATGTTATTTTTATTATTATTAAATCAAAACAAAGTTTTTTTTTTTAAATGAAAAGAAGTTAGTACAAAGAAAGACTAAAGCTTTGTCTAATACAACAGACAAAAGATTATGTTATTGATTTAGTTCATCTCTATTTCCTATGATTAATATGAAATTCATCTTCTATTTATGGATTTTATCTCTTTAAAAGGAATCAATGTTAAAACTTTTTCAAATTGCTCACTATGTAAGCATTGCAAAGAAAGTGACATGTATCATTGATGGGAAAAAGACAAAGACTTTTAATGTATATATTTAGTCAATTATTATGTGGCATTATTATTGTTTTGATTTCTCGTTTCATAATTTGATTTTACATGTAGATTGGAAAGGTGGTGAGCATGGTTGGAAGGTTCAAACTTGCGACTTTGTGAAGAACAAGCACATAACCTCATTTCAGAGATCGGGCAACCATCTGGAAATCAAATTATGACTGCGATATGATCAAACTTCTTGAAGTCGAGAGTCTTCTTTTAAATCAATACTAAGTGCATCAATACACATACACACTCGATGTTCCACCACCACACCAAGTCTAGTATTCATGGATCGGATCCAAAATAATCATGATTCTACAGCAAGGAATTGAGTTATATAACTATGTGTATCATTTTGAACCATAGAACATTATTATTATTGTAAAACTTGTGGTCTTAATATGTATAAAGGTATTAAGTTCTAAGGGGGTTCTTGAGGAATAATCGATGCCATTATACAGTTATTAAGAGGCGACAGACTGAATATGATTAAAATTGCAATAAAAATATCCATATTTATCGAAGAAGCAACATAGTAACTCACGAACCCAGGAACTCATCAGATGAGTTGTCATACATTCTACTTTTCATTAGAATGGGTGGTTGTTGAATGCTATAAACTATTTGTAATTAACAATGGAGAATGATTATAAAGAACCTTGTGAGGAACTATCACATGTAGGTGTAATGCAGAAAGATCATAGAGGAATAATTCATGCTACGACTGCGATCGATGAAGATGATTAACCAGATATATATTCATTATTATATGCAGAGGTCATGAATGACACTGCAGATCAATTACAAAACCACAACAAATGAATAACCAGTAGTTTGTATAAACCAAACACCTTTTGCATGTTGTTGTCGTTTGGTAAACGACCAGCGCCAAGGATGCATATTCAATGTTAATAACTAAATTTGGAATGGCTGGTGGAAGGCATTTTGTAGTCTACATGTGATGCAAAATCTATTTCTAGAATCAGCGGCACTAGTCTATGCTTGATTTGGAATACAATGATATTAATTTTGATAAAAACATGCACCACATAATGCATCGACCTCCCCTACGTGCTTTGCAGAGATTATAAATGAAACCGTGGCTGGTTATACGGTCAGATTACCATGATGATGTAGCCATCAGCTTCAATGTACCAGGAAAGGATTACAAATGTGACCACAGAGAAGTTTTATAATAAGTTAATAAGTTGGAAGTTGGGTAGGTTATCCAACCGAATGGATAGGTAGTTGTTGTCGACAAGGGATAGTTTGGTTATCCCATCATTGTAATAGTTAGAATATTCAGTTATAGGTTAGGTTTTTGGAAGGGGTGTGATGTTCACATGCATCTCTTTAGTTTTATATTTATATAGATGCAAGAACCTGCTCAAAAAAGAGAAATCAATTTGGAGAATGGTGGAATGGAAATAGCTGATCAAATGCGACAAACATGAATTCAATATACCGGTTTTCATATGCAAGTAGAGATAAGTTTGTTTTTTCTTTCATGTACGCAATTATTTCTTTATTGTTTTACAATCAGGCCTTCAGATAAATCAGTAAGAAATTCCTTAAAGTGATCGTTTGATGCGCATATACGCTATTTTGGTTTATATTTTGTATTATCAATTGGCTTTTTCTCATTTTTGCATGGTTAAATTCTATTGATTAAGGCCTTGGTCAATCGGTCCGTCATTTGAGAAATAATACCCAATTGAAATATATCTGAACTTATTTTAGTTTATATGTGCATTTCATAACACCTTTAAGGTGATAAGTTTTGTTTGCAAAACTGTCTCTGAAGTTGAACGCAAGATTGAAATAATATTGACTCTATTGCCCATAGTTAGATAAAGCACTGATCTTTCTTGTTTATTGAATTATGGTGTAAAGTTTCATTATTTAAAGTTTGGAACAACTATATTCATTTACTTTATCCAGTTTATATCTTATATTTATCAAGCATTCTTTAAATTTCTTGCAATATTATATTTAATTATTTAAATAATACATTGTTTTCATTTTTGTGATCTTAATAGTACTTTGTCATACTTTGAGAGATAGAAGTTCGAATCACAAGTTATCTGCTATAAAAAGCCTCTTCAGATAAAGGTTCTCCCGCCTTGGTCTTGCAGAGCCAGAAGCATGGGGGAAGAGGATCATAATCGATCATTCCTGTTAGTTTGCCAAAATCAATTGTTTTTCTCATCATTAGATTGGCAAGTCCATAGGAAATCCAATTCAGCATTTTTGGGCACCAATAGATTGGCGACTCTATTGGGGACGAGTTGCAAAGTAAACTTTACAAGTTTTTTTCTTTTTAGACTAGCATAGAGATTCATTTAAATTAAGACATTGTGGTGAGTTACATAATTCATATTTTATTTAGAATTGATATTTTAATTATCTTTTAATCTTTTCTTCTTTATTAAAGAATCTTAATAATTGCCATTACTCAGATTTTGAACATTTCTGATTTTACATTTTTAAGCATAAAGAAGTGGATATATGAGTAATATCATTAAAATCTTTTAAATCTGATATAATAGAGCTTCTAATTCCTATTAAAAGTTTTCATTGTTTAAAATTTATAAATTTAAACTTGAGCTTCTATTCATATTTTTGTAGTGTATACTCTACTAAGGAAGAACCCAAATCAATTAATTCCATTTCCTTCTAAGAAGAGGGTGGCGACTCTATGAAATTAAAGAAGTGATGAATTTGGTCATATAATTTTGTCATTAACAATTTTCATGTGGGGAAGAAGATCCTTGCATGCAGATCAACTTGAATTAGACTTAAGGCTAAGGAAAGGTAGGATTTCAAGTGTAAAGATGCCTTATGTACCTCGTATAATATATCCTAATAAGGATGATAAAGAGTATGCTTGTGAACAATTCCCTAATTCAAGCCATCATAGTCATGAGAGCAGTAATGAAAATTGTAATACTTTTTTTCAAAGTAATAGAAGAGGACATGAGTCTCAACATGATCCAAATCAGGAAATGAATGAAAAGGAGAAAATAATTAATAAATGGGATTTTGTATTTTGTGAGATGGCTGATGCGGGATCAGAGGATGAAGAAATGGTTAGGGCTCTTAGGAGGCAACCAGAAGAGATACTAAGGAAAATAGGAATAACAAGAGATACAATTAGATCACCAAGAGATAAAGAAACTCCTAAGGATGATAGAAATGAAGTCTACAATCCTCCTCATAGGAAGAAAAATGGGCATATGTTTAACAACGATCATACCAACCCCTTGTTTGAACCAGACAATAGAGGAAGACTTGAGAAAGATAACAATGATTTGGAAAGAAGAGATCATCGGGGACAGTGGAATAATGGAGAACATAACCACAACAATAGGGTGGATCCTAACACATTTTACCAACATGAACAGTATAGACATCAAAGTAATGGAAGGATGTATAATGGATATCAAAATAATAGGGATTAGAATTATGGCCCAAGGGATCATAATACCAATTTGAATTTTGAGCCAAGGAACAATCAGAGGTTTCATAATGCAAATAGGTAGAATCAAATACATGGAACCATAAATAAAAATAGAAATAATTATAGAGCCTCGATGGTTTCTAACAGATACAGACAGTTAGATTTTTATGGCATAAGGGGATGTCCTAATGACATAAAGAATGAATTAAGGAGCGCAATTCCAAAAATTTTAGGGAATGGGTCAGAATTAGCTGAAGTACATTGTATAAATTTAAAAAATGTTATCCAAGAATTTAATGAATTCAATGAGGATGTATACATGAAAATTTTTGCTCAGTCCCTCATAGAAGATGCAACTAAATGGTTCAGAAGTCTGCCAGATAGATCCATATCTAGTTGGGATGAATTTGTAAATCAATTCATGGAACAGTTTGGCAATCACAATGATAATTCTTTTGCTTCACATGAGTTGACAAGTGTGAAGAAAAAACAAAATGAATATGTAGCTGAATTCAATAAGAGATTCAATAAAGTTCTAAATAGGATTCCAAGAGATGTTCAACCTGTTGATGCATTTTTGATTAATTTTTATATGGGTGCCTTTGATAACAAGACAAATTATGAAATCAGATCTCATAAACCTGCTACTTCAACACATGCTCTCAAGATTGCTAGAAGTATTGAAAATGATAGGAAGGTATCTGGTATAATCAATAAAAGGGAGGACACTCAGTTGTTTAATCTAAAAGATCCTAAGAAACACAAGGAAGAAGATAGAATAAACAAACTTATGAATATGGTAAAAGGCCTCCAAGTGAATAATGGAAGAGACAATTTTAAGTACAACCAGAGTAATCGAGTACCATACAAAAATGACAGATATAAATTGCAAGATATGCCTTATAACACAGAATGGAAGGATGGGAAATTAGTGAATAATAAATTACACACACCTGGTCCATTGAGGAAAAACAACCATTTTGTGGAAAATTATCCTTGGTGTGAAGCTTGCAGAATGCCACATTCTTATGAACATTATGTTGTTGCCCAAAGATGAAAAGAAGATGAAGATCATAATGATGATCAGTAGCCCACAGTAAATAACTTATCAAAAGATCCTATGTGGGGATATGATTATTATATCTCTTTAGATGAATACTACTGCAAGGATGACTTAAATAGAGTATACCAATATGGGGACTATCAGGATGGTCCTCCAAAATTAAGAGAATTAACAAAGGAAGAAAAGAAAACATACACAATAGTTGTAGTAGAAGAAGCAAGAAGTAATTACAAGTTAAGGAATAGAATAGTAAATGTAGAAAGAGGGAAACCTGACCAGGGAACTGATCCAAGGAGGTTGAAGCACAAAAACATTGTTCAAGATAAACAAGTAGAACCCCAGGACTTTTCAACAATGGTAAGAGAAAAGGTGGTTAGTAAATCTCTTCCCAATGAATGTTCTTTCATGTCTAATGCATTATCTCAAGTTAAAATATTTGTTCCTTTTCTTGAAATTGTCAAAATACCTGAATGTAAAAGTGAAGCTTTGAAAATATTGTCTAATTTAGGTAATAAGGAAAATTTTAACCAAGAAGTGAAGGATCCTCCAGCTATTTATTTAGGAACTACTTTAAGCAAAAATGGAAATCAAATTGATCCTTTTTATCTTACTATATTGATAAATAATAGATTGGTAAAAAATTGCATGATAGATTCAGGTGCAGCAGTAAATACTATGCCTAATGATGTAATGAAAGAATTAGGAATGAATGTTGATACCAAATTTGGTAGATGCTATGCTATGGATAATAGATCTGTTCCTGTTGTAGGTATAATGGAAAATGTTGAATTTAAATTTCCTACATGTCTTGAAATGTCTTATAAAATGGATATTACTGTGGTTGAAGATCCTCCCAGTTATGGAATGCTTTTATCAAGACAATGGTCTAGCTTAGTACGAGGTAGTATTCAATTAGATCTTTCTTATGCTTCTTTTACAGTAAATGGAAGGAATGTAAGAATTGATAGGGAGGCTAGAAGTCCATACAATATTGAGGAAGTGGATCCAAGCTTAGTTACACATTTCTGTCATTCTGATATGGATAACTTTCAAGTAAGTATTTCAAAAAATGCAATGCATAACACCGAACCTATTGAATTACATGCTAAAGCAAATAATAATACAATTTGGAAAATGTATTTTGATGGTGCTTGTTACAAAGATGGTAATGGAGCTGGTGTCATTTTATTTGCTCTTGATAAGAAAATATTTAAATATTCCTTCTTACTAGATTTTGAATGCACTAATAATGTTGCAGAATATGAAGCTTTACTTCTTGGTTTAAAGATAGCTAGTAAGCATCAAATAAAATGTTTAAGTATTTTTGGTGATTCTGAATTGATTATTTTTCAAGTTAAAAGTAAATTTTTTGCTAAGCATCCTCATCTTAAAAGATATAGAAATGAAGTATGGGATTCTATGGAATGTTTTGATGCTTTTTCTATTAATTGGATAGATAGATCAGAAAATATCTTACAGATTTTATGGCTAATTTGGCATTAAGGCATAATGATATCCCTTGTGAAGACATAGTTCAAGTTGAAGTTAAAACTAGGCCCGCTATACTGGATAACATCAACAATTGGAAAATCTTTGAAGATGATAGAGATATAATTAAATTTTTAGCATGTGAACAAGAATATGAAGATCATTTAATAGACTTGAATGCTCATGTTGAAATAGAAAATGGGAAAGAAGTATTATTTGGAAAGGAATTCATTCAGTTAAAAACCAATAAGGTTCCAAAAGGTCTTGTAGAAATGGAGAGACTATTTGACAATAAGGATTTAAAGTTGGGAAAGAAAAATACTAATGTCACATTGGATGAGATAGAAAGGATAAACTTGGGAAGTGAAGAGACTCCAAAAGAAGTATTTTTGGGTAAAAGTTTAACTCCCAAGATCAAAACAGATATCATCAGATTATTGAGAAAATATAGACATGTATTTCATGCTTGGTCTTATGATGATCTCAAATCTTATCAAGAGGATCTTTTTCAACATGAGATACCGCTGAAGCCTAATGCTAAACCATTTAGACAAAGGCAAAGACCTATAAACCCTAATTTAGCCCCTAAAATGAAAGATGAGCTAATAAAGATGAGGGATGTTGGTATAATAAAGCCAATTAGAAACTCAACATGGGTTTCAAATTTGGTCCCTGTTAGGAAGAAGAATGGTGATAATAGACTTTGTGTGGATTTCAGAAATCTAAACATATCATCATTAAAGGACAACTATGCATTACCTAACATGGAAGCATTATTATAGAAGGTCACGAGAAATGAACTATTATCAATGATGGATGGTTTTTCAGGGTATAACCAGGTGAAAGTTAAAGAAGAGGAACAATATAAAATAGCTTTTACTACACCTTGGGGTACTTATGTATATGCTAGAATGCCTTTTGGGCTCACTAATGTAGGATGACCTAACTTCTTACTCCAAAAGGGCAGAAGATCACTATGGACACTTGGAACAGATTTTTCAAAGAGCCTTTGAATACAGGATATCCTTGAACCCAAAGAAATGCCATTTTGAAGTAAGTGAAGGAAATTTATTAGGAAATATAGTATCCAAGGATGGGGTGAGAATAGACCCAGAAAGGATTGCATCTATTGATAAAATTGAGGTTCCTAAGAGTGTTAAAAATATTTAATACTTTTTTGGACAAATCAACTTTGTAAGGAGATTTGTCCCAAACTTCTCATAAATAATTAAACCCATTGCTAAAATGTTGAAGAAGGGTGCAGACATGAAGTGGAAAAATGAATCTTTGGAGGAATTTGTAAAGATTAAAAAGGCAATTAAGGAAGCTCCTGTTCTCAAATCCATGGATTATACTAAGCCATTTCAATTATTTTCTTTTGCATCATATCATACCATTATTGTCATCTTGCTACAAAAGAATGATGAAGGATATGAACAACCAATAGCATTCTTTAGTAAAACCCTTCAATCTTCTGAGTTAAACTTTGATATCAATGAGAAACAAGCTTATGCTCTTGTAAAGGCAGTGAAATCCTTTAGGCCTTATTTGGTTGGTGCAAAAGTGTTATCCTATGTTCCCAATGCAGCAATAAAAGATATATTCAGACAATCAGAAGTCACTGGAAGAAGGTGTAGATGGGTAAATCAGATTCAGGAATTTGACATAGAGATCCAAATCACTAAGATTATTAGAGGACAAGGATTAGCAAAGTTGATGGAAGAGTCAAATATGGATGCATTACAAGTAAATCAGATTGATCTAAGTGAAACTCATACAAGTATTGAAAGATGCCCCTAGTACACTAATACAGTATATTTTTTGGAACACATGAAGTGTCTTGAGAACCTTACAGATAGTCAAAAAAGGACAATAAAGTTACAAGCATCTAAATATATCTTGATGCAAGGAGACCTATATTGGTAAAATAGGATGGTGTACTTCTCTTTTGTTTAGATACATACCAAGCTAAAGAAGTGCTAAAAGATCTCCATGATGGAGCATGTGGTGGACACTTTTCAGCAAAAACCACTACACATAAGATATTGAATGTGGGATACTATTGGCCCTACATATTTAAAGATTTCCATGAATATATTCAGATATGTGAAGCATGTCAGAGATTTTCAGGAAAGCTCAAATATAATGGTGCATTACCTCTCAACCCTATGTCTACTGAAGAACCATTCCAAATGTGGGGAATAGACTTCATAGGTGAAATAATTGATACATCCAATTGTGGGCATAAATGGATTTTGGTAGCCACTAATTACTACACTAAATGGGTGGAAGCCATACCAACTAGACAAGCTACTAGTAAAGTGGTAATCAAATTTTTGACTGAAAAGATATTGACAAGATTTGGTGTTCCTCAGAAGATTGTTTGTGATAATGCTATGTGT
>MU223807.1:1293969-1310489 GCA_018584345.1 Thuja plicata | reverse complement strand
TTTTACAAGATTATTACACCTGCACAGAAGGCGGACAACCTTCTGGCAGAGCCGACCCACCAACGGGCGGCAAAACCAGAGAAACAACCGAGAGACCAAACAGACAAAAAATGGGAGCAAGCCAACCAAAAACAGAATGAAATGGACGCAAAAAAAGGACGAGAAAAACACAGAAAACAAGGAAAACAAGAGCAAAGCGAAGAGGAAGGAAAGGAGAAAACCAACCTGGAAACGCGGAAGGCGGAGGATAGGTGGATTACTGGAAGAGCTCTGCAACAGCTCTAAAATGTTGAGCCCGTCAAGATCACCACCTCGGAGCACTTAGCACACGTCTGAGAACAATAGGCGTTAACCCTGATTATTGCAAATCTTTATGTAACTGCTCTGCTAATTGCTTTGAAAATTGCTCAATTTCGCTCTTAGTGCTCAAAGATTTTAAACGCGGTAAGCGTGATAATGACAGGCGAGTCTATTTATACCCGTGGTAAAAACATAATCCTCCGCACTCCGGAACTTCCAGGTTAAGCAAAACATCTGAACTCCAGGCCCGGGGATTCCTTATGATGATGTTTCTAGGGACTAGGAACATCATCGCAAACAATCCCGGAGTCCGGAATCGAACTTCCCTCCAAAAGGGAACCTCCGGGATCCAGGATCCCGGAGGGGAAAATGAACCAAGGAAACGACACACTCCGGGGAAGAAAACCCCGGAGGAAGAAAGAAAAAAAGGAAAAGAAAGACAAGGCAAAGCCACCACAAAAGCAAAACCCCAAAAAAAAAGGGGGACCCAACATTTTGCACACAAAATGTAGGGACGGGGATGCAGGGCATAACAGAAACTAGTGGGCACTGTGAAGTTTAGATGGTGTTCGAAGTCTATGGGCCTTTTGGCCTATAGCAGTTAGTTCCTGTTATGTTCCTATTTCTCTTACAAGGTGTTCGACAAGTGGGAGAAAGTTAGGAATAAGGTGTCTCAACCTTCGATAATTCTTATTATTTGTTTTGTAAAATTTATTTCTTGCAAATAATGTAATTAAGTGTGAGTGTACATGTCTAGTTGGCATGTTGATGTGTCACTCCACTTGATGTGTCAACATCTTGAATTGTGTATAAGGAGATCATGGCTGAAATGGTTATGACAGATTCCTATGACACGTAAGAGCTATTTCTAGAAGATTTAATGATGGGTGAAGACATGAAATGACATGTGGCAACTGATAATGGTAAAAACCTAATATGGAGAATGGTAAAACCCTAATATGGATATCTTTGGAAGTTTCCCTAAAAAGGAAAGCACATGATATAAGTGTTTTTTAGGGTTGTAGACAGATATAGAAAAAGAGTGTATTGTTGGTATGATCTGGTGCTACTAGATTTGTCTTTTGAGTGTCGATTGTCTCCTGAAAGAACTTGCATTGCAAGTGTTTTGTAACCGTTGTGTTGAAGATAATACATTGTGCAGGTTTTGGAGTGCTGGGGTCTTTTACCGAAAGGTTTTCCCCAGGGTAAATCATTGTGACATTCTCTATTTTCTATATGCATGGTATATGGATGCAATATCATTGTTAAAGTAGTTAACAAATCTGAAATTGTAAGGATTTAAAATAATTTGCACAATACTTTCCTTTAGAGATTAGTGTAGGAAGCTATTTCTGCACCTGAGTTTCCTTACACTTCACTTGGGGGCAAGTTCCTTACATTTCATCTTATCCACCATATCTTACATCTAGCTATCCATGAGAAATCATGTTCCCTCTAGTGATCTTGACAAGGTTGAGCCTATCCATGAACACACATACATATTGACATCCATTATTCTTTCCATCTGGGTAGTCACTTGCTCTCATCCATGGCACCCTATCATGATCTTTATTATCCCAAGCCTATCCTTCCTATCTCTGAGCATTGCTCCCATCATCCAAAACATTCACTCATAGCCTTCATCACCCTTTATGCTAATTGCGGTATCATAGCTATATCCTATCGAATTGACCTCTTAGTCTTGATCAAAATTGAAAAGCAAGTTCTTATAAGTCTCTTTACATGTCCACTCTTTTGGACCACTTGCTTTTCATGACATCAGGTCATTATCTTATTTGCTATCTAGCACTTCTTTGTGAGCCTACATTGCTATATTCCTTTTTCCCCTTATCTTGGGTAATATTGTGGAGACTGTCCTTGAGGGTTGAATTCACCCTCTTCATCCATCATTGGCTATTCACCTCATCCATCAGATTTCTAATCCATCTGCAATGTCCTACACCTTGCTAGACATTGGGGTCAAACCAATGTGATATTGTTTGAGATAGAGTAATTTCTAAAAAATCTAAAAATTGGAAAAAGTCCTGAAAAAAATGATCATCTTGGTGAAAACCTAGCAATAGGCGACTTGATGCATCAATCAAAAAAATCAAAAATCAAAAAATAAAAAAAAATAAAAAAAAATGAAAAAATACAAAAAAATTGAAAAAACGGATGGCGACACAAACATGCTTACCAAGTTTTCAATGATTGCATCATCAAGAAAGACCCCATTGCTTGGGGCACCTCAGCTTCATTGCATAAAATCAAGTTGAAATTGTCTTATACAGTGATGGATACACTCGAAACCAGATAGATCGGTCTTAGATGAGTCATTAATTTCTAAAACAAGGCACATTGATCAAATTGGCTTCATCACTTCAAATCAAGTCAATTTATGCTAAATAACACCTCTGCCAAGTAGGTGAAAACTTGGTAAACAAGCACCTCTTATACTCAATGCTCCATCTATCAATGCTCAATTTTGGAAATCCTTTGCTTTAGTTTGTACATACGTTTTATTCACTTTTGTGACACTTTGGTTTCTCTAAAACCCTCTTGACTTGAAACTGATGCAGATTCATAACCTGGGGGCAATCAAATCAGCTTTGTCCTTGCAGTATGAGTCAAGTCAGTCTTCACAATCAGATTTTTCCTACTAGGGGCATGGGTCCCCAAATTTGACTTCATCTTTGGATTATACCAGAGTCAGTAATCTTATAATTTGTGAAGGACAACTTGCTACTGACACAAACAATTGTTTCTAAACACCCTAATCAAAAGTGTTTCTTAACACTATATTTGGAAGCATTTGTGTTTCTTAACACACATTGGATATCACAAATGTAAACAATAGATTGATAGAACTCAAACACATCACACTCATAATCATGATGGTGTTTCTCAGCACCTCATACATATACACATCCAAAAACTTTGAAACTGGCTGAAGTATGTTGAACTTCTCTTTGTATGTTGTCTATTCTCATTGATTTTCATCAATCTTTTCTTTGTCTATTTCCTGTTGGTGTGGTTTCGATGATCCTACAACATCAACTAAACATGATGTATGTGGTAAGAGCTCCTGTATTAAGGCAGAAAAGCCTCACATCCCTTGATATTTTTTATTTGTACACCAACGTGAGGTCAGAACTATCTCCTTGAATCTTATTGCTCTGTTTGTTTATGCAAGATCACACTCATGGTTATCTTGGCTTTGAATGCCTCGATACTAGTGTACTTTTACAACATCAACTAGAAATAATGTTCAGGTCACCTCGACTTTTGTGCCCCGATGCTTACGTTAGTTTCTCATATCTTATTTGATGAAAGTCATATTCATATTCTTATGGTTGTAGTGGCACTAGTAAGGATTGTATTGAATTTGATGTTCCAAAAATGCTCAAGGATGAAAATTCTCAATGCTAAAGCTTCAGTGACTACACCTTAGGTTGCATTCATGTTAGTCTTGCATCTGCATCTACATCTGCATGGTGTTGAAATTTGCATAATATCGATATCTCTCTCCAATGTGAAAGATATGAGGTTCTTATTGACCAATCTTCCTTTTGTCAAGAGGTGAGTTGTGCGTGAACATGATACCCCTTGCTAATTCAACTATCTTGATTCTATTTTCAAGATCAAAATTGAAATCTGAAATTGACCTCTTGCACAACCAATAGAAATCTCTCATCCTTTTCTTCTAATCAGTCCATGTATCTTAGTTTTGGTCAATCTTGGTCAAACATGACCTCTCATCAAGTATAGATTCTGTCCTAACCACTTGGGGCCTTTTTCCAATTAGATCAACTTCTTCTTGCATCATTTTATCAATCGAATTTCTTCTCATCACATGGGCACCTAGCCATATTTTGATTTCACTCTCGAGGGGGCAGGATTAGGATATCAACATTCTAGTGGTCACATCCTCAATCAAAACCTTATTGCTTGTGGCATCTCAGCTTCATCGCATCAAATCAAGTTGAGATCATCTTAAATCAAAGGCAACCTAATAAATGGTCTTATACAGTGGTGAATACACTCGAAACTAGACAAGATCAGTCTTATATAAGCTATTCATTATTGAAACCAGATACATTGATCAAATTGGCTGCATTGCTTCAAATCAAGTCAATTTTCTTGCTAATCAAATATCTTAGCGGTAATCGGTTTCATCGCTTTAAATCAAACTGGTTATTCATTCAAACCAATCAAAAGGTTTAAGATTTCTTGACAGATGTTCAGTTTCATCACTTCAAATCAAACTGAGTATTCTGTTTTTATATCTTTTGATTGATCTCCGTCCAATCAAGTTTGAAGTTTGTCTTCTTCAAAAGAATGGTTTCATCACTTCAAATCAAACTATTTTGGGTCTTCTCGCTAACAAATTTTTGAATCAATGCACTAATCACACATTAATTCAAAGAGGGGAAAATGTAATAACCTAAAAATGGTCATCTAAACCCTAGACCCCCAATCTCAGTGATTAATCAAGAAACCCTAATCTTGATTATTCTAAGTCCTAAATCAAACATGCAATTCATCAAATTAAAATTGATCTGACCTAAACCCTAGCTTCTAATCAATCATCTTACTTGATTAATTAATAAATCCCTAAAATCACATTAGATTGGCAAACAAACTTTATACTAATTATTTAATTGATATTATGATATATTAATTAAATAAAGTAAAAAATTGTCCATTAAATCAAAAAGGGAATTAAATTAATTAATAAAAACCCAAATATGCATTCAAAATCATTTAATTTATTAAAAATGCATATGACATCATCAAATCCAGTTAACTGATTTATCATTTTGGAAATAATCCTGTTCCACTCAGTTAACTGATTCTCCACTGTTTATCATTTTGGAAACATTTTAGTTAACTGAGAATTGAATATAGAAGTTTCCAGAAAGACTAATCAGTCAGTTCAGTCAATTGACTCTTTCGAGCAATCACATCACTTGCACATGGATTGTGCTTCTTCAATTGATTCTAAACCACTCTTTTCTTTCAATCTCGATCGTCGATTCGAGAGAGATTTCTATAAAAGAGAAACTCTTTTCCTTCACAGGGATCCTAATTTTGCATCGTTATTATGCAGTTTTTCATGATTTATAATTCTTAGTATTTATCATTTTAGCTTTAATTGTTATTTTTACTTTTAAGCATGCAAACCTAATTTAGAGCACATTTTGAATTTGGGTTTTAAAATGAATATAAAACGCTTCAATTTGGTGCTTTAAAACTGAATCTTAAGTAGATTAGATTAACCACAAATTTGCATTTTGCATAATCATTTTAGATCATCTAATCATAGCTTTAAAATCCTTCATTTAGGTTATTGGTGTAGTCACTGAGCTTGCGATGACCTGAGAGAAAGATCATACTCTTGCCTACTAGAAGGAAATGGGTCATTGTCGATTAGTGTAGTGGTTTATTTCAGATTTTGTACTGTCTAACCCACTAACCACGTAAAGAATTTATTGAAGTGTGTGTGTTTATGTTTGTAGCTTGCAGGCATTGACCATAATTCATGCATACAGTAACAGTAACATCTTCATTTTCCTTTACCTCATCTATAGGATCATCTCCAGTGATATCTATAATATTTTTATCTGTGATTGTATCATTTGTAGTATCCCCTAGTGTTTGTAGAATATGGGGAATGTCATCCATTGCCTTTCTTGCTTTTGTATTTAATTCAGTTTGAGTGACATCCTCATCATCATTTCACAGAATGTGCTCTGGGCTCTGTATATCTTATATTTCTTCATTATGAGGCTTGTTGGTGAGTGCTAATACTCACTTCAGGCTTGTGTCCTTTTCAAGTACATCGAGTGCTTTTCTCCATGTATCCTCACTTTCTTTGTCAAGCTCAATAAATTTTCCCTGTAGGACTTTGTAGGTTCTCAATTTTGCTGAGAACCTCTTGGAATGTAACTTCATAATTTCTTCTATTTCTTCCATTTTGGACTCAGGTGGCATAACATAAACTAGGGTTCTTATCTATTTCTTAGTATTCAATGCGAATGTTCACCTTGCTGATAGTCTTTCTAGAAGTTCTTTAGGTATCCTATCTTCAAACTATATTGTTACATATTTGAATACACTCATCATTGTTATGACAACTTCTTCTATTTTGTTCTGATCCTCAGGATTCAGAGTTAGCCATTTTCTAATCTTAGGCTCAGTTATTAAACCTACCTTGATGATTGATACACATACCTCATCAATTATAGTAGGAAATTTGTTCTTAATAGGGTTTTCTTCCTGTTCAGTGTCTTCTATATCATCCTTACTTCTGATTAGTCTTCTTCTCTTCATCGGTGCTTGTTTCCCAATTTTAGGATTCCTTTTATAAGTCCTCACTTTTCCTTTCATGACCAGTGATGACCTTGCATCTTTAGTTGTCTGACTTCTAGTCCTTGATGTAGCAGTGGTCCTTGGTTTCTTTGTAGGTGACGGTGGTGGTACATTGGATGGGTGACTATCCCTCTAATTTTTCTTCTTCATTGATGGGTGACTATCCCTCGGTGTCATCCTTTTGTTTTGAATTTTCATCATCTATCGACAACTTCTTCTTTAGTGTCTTGGCCATTTAATCTTTCTTTCTGTCAAATTTTCTTCACAACGAAGCCTATTTTTATTTTTTCCTTGGCTTCCTCATAGGTTCCAAACCTTGGTTGTGATTTTTCCAATGGTTCATTTAACAATGCTTCAATGGCATTGGTGGCTTGATCTATGTTTACCTCATAGTCAAGTGGTGCTAACCATGCTATCCTCGGTACAACTAGTTTGACCAAGGTGTTATCGGTGTCCACCATAAAAAAATATCAGTCTTATATTTTTCTACCAGTTGTGCTAGTATTCTCATCCTTTTCTGCATCCTCTCCTTGAATCTAGTGAAATATTCATCCATAATAGATGTAAAATTGTCAACTAGTGACTTGATGAATTCACTGATTTGAATTGTCACTGGTCGGGTAGTATCCTAGTTGACATTTCTGATAGATGGAAATAAGTCTTGAATATATAAAAACATGCACATTAGAAGTGATCTGAACTTACATGAATTGGAATTTGTAGACCTGATTGTCCTTAAGTTTTCATCTAATTGCTTCAGTAGAAGATCAGATAGATCTAATTATAGTCCTTTTGTCACAATCTTGTGGGTAGTGTCAACTTATCCACATGCAATGTTGTTCATCCTACTGGCTTGGAATATCTTGTTTCCCAGCACACATGCACCAAATTTGATTTTGGGATCTTTGATCAAATTTACCCTCAATCCTCTTCCAACCCATTCTGCACTTGTATTCTTTTCTATGTCGGGGCGAGGAAGATGTTTTAGTGCTTTTGCCTTGTCGATTATGGGATAACCAGTCAGTGTGTGTATCACATCCCTTGTGATTATTTTTGGTTTGTCGAGCCACATATTTCGATCATGCACTCTTCTTAGGACTATCCAAATCCACTCAATTTTAAATTCCTTTAGGAACATTAGGGCATTTGTGAGCCCTTTCACCTTGATGTGTTTATGCTCATCCTTGATGGTTCTATCTTTACAAAGCTTCTTGTAAGTTTGATCAACCTCAAGATCTCCTATCTTGGTGATCTTGTAATGTATATATGATCAAAAATCCTTAATCAGTTAAACCCTAGGTGGTATTCCCAAAAAAGCTCCAGTGTCATCAGGTTGTGAAGAAAACTCTAGATAGATTTTATACTTAGGTTCTTCACAAGTGGAGTTCTTGATCAGATTAACCTTCTTATAATTATCATTCTTGATCTTGGTTACACAGGATGTGGTTGCCATTGTTTCTGAGAAATTAGGTCTTTTCCTGTAAATAACAGTAATTTTGGTGAGTCCTTACTTACTTTAATATGATGTGTCACCTATAGTGACTGATTAATACCTTTGTTCTTCTCCATAGCCTTGAATTTGGTTCTTGGTAACCTATTTCATCTTTTTATGTCCCTCTACATAAAAAATTGTCTCTAATCCATAGAAGTGTCTGTGGCTACAATCATCATCACATCTCTCTATTATGATTGATTACACATCTATTTATACATTTAATTTTACCTAAATGAGTTTCATGCATAACAATGATAACTCTATGATCAAAGGTGTTAGCTCTTTTTCTTGCAACACTTAACTAATGATGACAGTATACCTAGCATACTTAGTTGCAACCTCTTTTAGGAAAGAGAAAGGATAATTTCTAAGGATTGGATAATATCCTTCTTCATTTTTGGGCTCCACAGACTCAGGCAGGTTTTACCTTTTAAAGATTACTGATATCTCAGTCTATGTATTTGGTGGATTGTTTCATTCACTAATTATGAACCAAAAACCTCACTGTAACAACTTATAGAACAATTTAGAGATTACAATGACTAATTTAAAATAGAGTACTATAAGCCAGGCTATGTTTTTGAGAACATAAACCAATGAGTCAAGGATTTTCATCCTTCTTCCTTTTGATTTCAGGAGGGATAACCTAATGATTCACTCTCTAAAGAATCAACAAAGTGGACACTGTCCTGCTGACATAAGTCCTTGATGAGTTTAGCTCATATATTTTAGTGACAAGTGTGTTTTAGAATAATTTTGAATGTTTTGAAAACTTAGATGATGATAGATTATTAGATCCAGGTCTAGATCAGTGCCGATCCTTTGGGTTACAGAGTCAAAAGCTTGAAGTTTCACATAAACAAAACACTGTAAGCTGCCTTACAACTTACATGCAATTAGGATAAGTTGCCTTACAAATTATCTGATTACCTCTAAATTATTGTATCAAATCCTTAAATACTTATATGCTTCCTGAAACTACTCACAAAACTTAGTTCTTTACATGAAAGAAACTTGCAAGTAATTAGATAGTCACCTTATAACCAAAATGCTTCAGACTGCCTTACAATCTTAACATAAAAAAGCATACACAGGAAATAAAGAGACAACAATAAAGAAGAGTAAAATTGCACCGTATTTTTATTGATGTAATCCTTCTTTCATACATAAGAAAAATCTTTGAAGCTTGAAAGAACACAGGCACAAATTTAGAAAGACTGATTCTTTACATTATATTTTCATCCTCGCCCTTTTTTTTAAAAATACAACTCTCTTCTATATATATAGGTCTTCAACCATCTTGGAATCCTTTTCAAAAGGATGCTACAAGATTTGTATGGTCTCAGAAAACCTAACCCTAAAACTACCGAAGAGACAAAAAGAAAGAAAGAGAAGAAGCGGTGGAATGACCAAGTCAAAAAGATAGAAACAGATATTCTTTGTTCTTCTCCCGATCTAGCGACTTGAATCTGATAGTGTACATAGTAGATGGCAGTAGTTATGTCAAGTCTGGATGATCATGCTTTTAGATTTACCTACATTCTCCTTTTTCAATAACTATCCTCTTTATCTTCAATGGTGAGGTACCAAGTAGTCATCCCTATTCATCGTCCAAAATTTCTTCTTCCACTGCTGGCTTCTTTTTCTTGGGTGTAGTCATCACTTCCCATGTTTTCACTTCATCATCTGATGGCCACTTGAATTCCTGAGTACTCTATATTTGGACCTTTTTCCTATCCCATCTCGCATCAGTGATATTTTTTATGTCTACTAGAAACTTATTGATGTTAGTTTCTGCTTTGAAAGCTTCATCCAATATCTTATTGAACCCTTCTACATCAATATCAGTTGCTGAAATAAATGCCTCATTGCTAGGCATTTTGCTATCAAATTCACCCCTCCAGGCATCTAAGGCCTTCACTTGATCATCATCTCCTCTTAAGGAAGGTATGAATCTGTTAAAATCATCAGAAAAGAGGCTTAACTTTACCTCAATTTGGTTCAATTTGCCCTTAAAGAATGAGAGAGCAATATTAACTCTTTTGATCTCATCTTCAACTTCAGTCACTATAAAATTCAAATAAGCTGACATGTCACCCTAGGATTGGCCCTCTGTCATACATCTCAGCTACCCTTTTTCTGCACAGTAATCAAAATCTGGAAATCTGATTGGCTGTCGAATAATTCATACTGACATATTTAATACTGGTGCTTTTTTACAAAAATTAGCATTAAGCGACGAGGCGACTGCATTCATTTTCTTTGTCGCTGACCCCAATTACTAACCCGTGGTTTATCTAGAGTCATGGAGACTGTACAACTTCCTTACTTTTACTAACCAGAGTGAACATTTGGTGATCATACGACACAGGGAAATCAAAGTCGCGAATGGTGATTACTAACCCACATTATTTTATGAGACTATGTGACTAACTGTCAGTGTTAGCTTCCGCAGTCATTTCTTAGTCGTCAAATGTTATCTTTCCTCTACCAGACTGTGTGACAACCCTTAGTTTCTTGATCACCAAATGAAAATATTGAATGTCAAAAACTTCATGAGACACCACGACAAAGCATTTTGCCCTTAAAATCATCTTGCGACCTCGCGACATACCCTTAGTTGCTGAGTCGCGAGGAATTTTCTCGTTAGGGTCTTTTATTCTCAGAATTGGTGACTACTGTAGGATCTTTTCATGATTTTATCTGACAGCTGTCGCTTAATTGCCAAGTAACTTATCATACCTTTAAAATATCTCGAGACCCTGTGACTAATAGTAACCCTTAAGTAGTCTCGTAGTCGCTGAATACACTTATACCTTTAAGCGATCATTTTGAAATTCATTTACATCTTGACAGATGTCTTATTCTGATTTGAAACCTGGGTTATCTGGTGACAACCCGACTGTGCTTTATCCCAAACCATTAAAGGTTAGTCGCCAAGTCTCAAGAGTTTCAACTTAACCGGCCTCTTTTCTAGAGACTGCGCGACTAAAGGCTTTTGCGTCACACTTACACTACTCATTTAGCGACTATGCGACAAAAGTAAATCGCAGTGTCTCATGATAAAATATTAACCATGGAGAACTTCTTGTGACCTCCCGACCTGTCTGTGGGCCCACTGATATATTATTTCTCTGTTCAAATGATTCTGCGATTATGCGACACAGAGTAAATCGTGAAGTCTGGGAAAGAACAGGGAATATTTAGTTATTACATGAGACTACGCGACACAGGCTAATCGCTAAGTCAGGAAGAAAAAGGAATATCCTATTTTAAGTTATGCGACTAAGAGATTAGAAGAGAACTCATGACTTAAGTGAGGCAAAAAGTAACTGAGAAATATAATCGAACAACGCCTTAGGGTTTTTTCTTCAAATTTTGAACATTGAAAAAGAGCTAGGGTTTAACACTTTTGAATAATTTCACAGGTTTTAGGCTTTTAGACATGAAAACATGAAAACCTAGAGAGGGAAGACCATAGAACCGAGGAAAAAGAAGGCAAAACCTGGAATACAACCAACAAAAGGTTTACAACTTGACCTTGATCTCCTAGTTTGCATGTTTCTAATCAGTTAGAATGATTAAAATAGTTACAATTATATTTCTTGTCCCTCAAGAAATATTTTTAAACAAAATATAAAACCTAAATATAAAACACAAGTGTTTTATCTAACGTGTAAGTCAGATCCACATTTATCAGAATTATAACTATCTCTCGGTAGACTGGTGCTCGGGTTGCTCTGTATTCTGTTGGGTTTCTCTATTATCTATTATGTCATGTTACATTGTAATCTTCTTGTCAGGTTCCTCCATCGGGTTAATCTTTTAGGTTCCACTTGTAACATTTTTGGGTTGCACTAGTAACTGTGTCTCCTGGTTACACTATGATCATTCTGTCGTGGATAGTGTACTTAGAATTTTTGGTGACCTTTGTGAACTGATGTATCAGGTTGTACTTAACCTGTCTTTTGGTGTTGGTGTTACCGATGGTTCAAAACTGTTTCTCCTTTGCATACTAATGGCAAAATATGTCTTCAAACATTACCACCCAGTGAAGAGAAGAGTGAAGAAAAAGTAGGGAGATGTCATGTTAGAAATTAGGTCTGACAAAATTGAAGAAGTGATTCACATTCCCATTGTTGACCAATATGTAACTATCTTTAGAGAGGGATGAAAATTATTATTGAGATGAGCCCAATATTGAGCATAAGATCAACCAAAATTACCTAGAATGCCCCATGAAGGAAGGAAAACTAGATAAGATGAACTTGCATAGGGGGTATCTCATGGAATATATCAAGAACTATTTCACTCTCCTTAGAAGAGTGTTTGGGTTGCCTCAGGCTAAGAATTTGGAGACATGGATGGATCTTTTCATTGAGACCATCAAAAATAGGTTATAAAGGAGGATTGAGTGAGGGAAAATTATAAGTGACACCCTAAATGAATAGTTTGTTGGTTACAGTTTGTCCTCCCATTAGATTTATAATCTTTGACTCTTCTTAACACCCAAGGTGAGAGAACAAAAGGATGTCACCAAAAAATGGGTCAGTGTAAATGATCTATCACTGCCCTCTGAATTGACAGGTACAGCTCCCTGATTGTGTTTGATATGCAATGTATATGTCTTTCTATTGATCATCAGATTTATTCATTATGAGTTTTAACCAAATTGCTTGTAGACACAAACAATTCAGGCAAGGATAATGTTTAATCTATATTCAAATCTAATCTACCTATTCTAAAAATGCATATTCTACTAAGGAGAACAGAAGCAGAATCATACATGGACAACAAATAGAATTGCTTACGCTACAACTCCTAACATGAAATAGAATCCAAGTAGGAAATACAGTTCTACATACAATTGTAGTTTCTATTCTGATGTACCTAAATTATTGAATGAATAGGAGAAGAATCATACATTACAGGTAAATAGAATTACTTTCACTGCAATCACGGACATGAAATAGAATCCAGCATGCAACTGCAGCTTCACATATAACTGTTCTATCTATTCAAAATGCAAATATTTCACTAAAATGGTGCAACAAACATGAGATAAAGCCTCTGTAAATAGAATCACTTCTGCTTCATTAACAAGTTTGCCGACCCCTTACACTGAGTTTCCTCCAGCATTTATAGAATTTTACAATACATAAGGTTCGTAGGGACTCATGACCTTTCCCCTTCCTGAATACAAAAAGAAAGAACAAGAAACTACGAACATGCAAAGAAGATGAAACAATTCAACTTTGTCCTTTCACATATCATGCTTCCATAAGAAGAACCAAACAGTATTCTGCCAAATTAACATGATCTTAAAAGTGTTGCACGGCATTGACATGCTGGGATCAATGAAAGAATACCATCACTACTTACGTTCCTGTTTCTGTGCTCTTGCAAATGATCTAAAGATATCCAACAAAATGCTATGATTGATAAGCTTAATCAGATATTCTTCCTTTATAATGATCGATTTTCATCTTTCTGAGATGCAAAATGAACATTTGTCATTGCCTCCAATTATAACTTTTACTCGAAACTCAACAGCACAAACTTTAAGCATGCCCTTTTACAAATATTATGTATTATTGCAATAATTACTCTTGAATAACTGCAAGCTCACTTCTCTCATAAGACCCAAAATTTTGACTGGTGCGTATCTGGTGGTTTGATCATGTTTTGATCTTTGTTCATAAAATACAATACAAAAACAATGTCGTATTTCATCTCTGCGAACCCACATATAACAAAAGCACTGAATTTGATACTTTTTTGCACTGTTATTCCTCCGATTTCAAATGTATTAAATAATATCTTCATAACTTCTGATCATGACTCAGTTTGAGGCTCAATCAACATGTACTTTCTCCTTAACATGCCGTGTTACAAAGATTCCCTATTCTGATGTAATAGTCGCTTTTAAAAAGGCCAAGAACCTGTCTGTTCCATCATGCTTGGACCATCGATCTTCACATATTTGATGATTCTGATTACATTTTGACCTTTATTTATGAAGTGCAAGACAATAATATTGTCATTCGATTCTTTCCTGCTATTACAAACTTGAATATTATGACCAATGCACCTTCAGCGCACCTAAAGTCTGATTTTCTGCCTTGGGCATTTGGCTCATTTTTAGGCTACGCTTTCAAAACATAAAATGTTCATTGAGCAATTTCAAAATGACCCATATGGTCAAAATTTAAAAAGACCTCGAAATCATGAATATATAAGCCGACGGGTTTTTGGATTTTAGGTGCGAAAACCAGTCCGGCGCACCTAAAATGAGATTTTCCGCCTTGGGTACTTCCAGGCATTTTCACGGCATACTTTCTAAAGAGAAAACCTTCTTTAAGAGATTTCAAGATGACCCAATTGATCAATTTTTGAAAAGACTCCAAATTGTGCAAGAATCAAGCCGCGCGGGTTTTGCCCTCTACGGGTACGCAAATGGTTATGGCGTAGTGGAATTTCAAATTTCCTCTTTCGAGTATATTGCATGAGAACCACTTCTAAAGCTTGAAACACATTTTTTAGATTACCATAAACGCTTCCACATGATGATCACACAAATTATTATGCAGATAATGCCATTTTGTAGAGTGCGAAAAATCACCTGAGAGGTGCGGCTTCCGCCTCGGAGTAGCACAAATTGAAAATCCCGCCTCAATATATCTCCCTCATTTTTTATCATTTTGCATGCCGTTTCTTTCAATGGCTTCGTTTAATCTCAGAGAACTAAGATATGCATCCAAATAATGGGAAACACAATCTTTAGTGTCTAAAAAAAAAATGTAAAAGAGGTGCACGAGCTCGGTTATGCTGCATTTTTTTTTTAACAGTCTTTTCTTCTCCTGAATCACGTTACAACTCTTCAATTTGAATCGTTAGGCACTTAGACACTGTTATTTGATTTCAATCAAATCACTTTAGAACAAGAATGATCGAAAGCATCCTAAGAATGAAATAAGCCGAGGCTCCATATACTCGATTGTTACTAACTTAGGCAATGTTACATTTTGCAAACTCTCTGTCGCAAATTATATTACTAAGATCTATTTGAACCTTTATGCCATCATGGAGGTCAATCTCATCGAAATACATCTGAGGATCAGAGTATATATTCAAACTTGAATAAGAATTAAAAGCCGAGCTCAGAATATGATCTTTTTTAAAGGCATAGTTATTGTATTTGATGCACATTTCTGATCACACCCCATCATTGCATGATATGACTCATAATTTTGTTTCAATGATGTTTATATGCCGATCATTGTCACTATTCCATTCTTCAATATAGTTTAGAAAACAATCAACCATCATCATTTTTTGATCAAATGCCTTCATATAAGGAAGGTTCAGCTTCCATTAGCAAAGGTATTTCATATAACAAACCATAACACTAAGAAAGCCATAGTTTTGTTCAATTGATGCCACAAGCTTGATTCTCTTCTCTCATAATATATAATCCTTTCAAACTTTTCAAATGCAATGGAGGAAGAGGAAATCTCTGCACTGTTATCAAATCCAATGTGTTTTGAAGACTTTCAAGAATAATCTTTTGCCACTTCTCTTATTGAAGACTTAGAGACATTGTAACAGTCTTGGGACCGAATCTTCAATGATCACTTATACAAGAAAAAGATCTCCTGCACATTGACATGTGGGATAGACTTCTTTGAATGTCCACATCAGCTCTGGCACTACACTATCCAAATAAAGAGCCCTTTTTCTGATTCCTTGCAACATCTGAAGATCATGACTTGAAATCATCACTCTGCCTGAGAAAGAACATTCATTGGAGCACAAGTCTCTATCGGGTTAGGATCTACAACTTACCCAAATAATGAGAACTTGATAACAACCCACCCAACTTGAAACAAGAAGGCAATGGCAGGGGAACTCGGTAAAGACTTCCTATCCTAGGGAAGACTTAGACCTAGACACCATCATGACTAGACTGACTTGACATGACCATATGACTCCAATATTGCCAAAAAAAAATGGGTGACTAAAAGTTAGACAACAGCTGGCTCCGACTGGGGGATCATGTACCGCAAAGTGCATGAAGAATTCAGCTTCTCTGGTGAGACAAGTGCCTTATGCATTGGGTTGCAGATTCTAGAGTAAAGAGAACAATAAGTAGCTGCATACAGGGAGGGCAGAGGGGAGCAGGGCAGACTGAAACCAAGAAGGAGAAAACAACAACTGACTACGACGCAAAAAGAACACCTACCTAACTAACTACTACACAGGGGTTACCTGCTCTTCAATTATGCATCTGGTATAGCTTCAAATCCTGCCCATTATAGGAACATGGCAGGGACTCTCCGGAAGGATATGCCAG
>MU223807.1:1276272-1289739 GCA_018584345.1 Thuja plicata | reverse complement strand
ACTCAAGTGTTGTTCTGCTGATACTGTACCATCACCATTGAATTTAGGAAAATTCTTTCTTGAGGCCTTTGGCAAGTCATGATTTGCTGCAAGGTTTAGAGGCCCAATTGCATTTCCCCAAGGAACGACCATGTTTACTAAGCTTGTGTTTGGTTGAGAAGCTTGAAATGAAACTGAAAGAGGAAGTGCAATACCGTGAAGAATCAATGAATTACAGGTGGCAGAAATAGGAGTTCTACCAAAAGGAGGTGAAGAAGATTTGCTTCTCTTTGTTCTGAAAGGAATTTTAGCAGGCAATTGAATTTCTTTAGGCTTGTTATCTTCAACTTCTTCTCTCAACTTAGCCCTTCCTTTCCTATAAATATTTTCAAGAATAGGGAAATTGACTTCTTTAAGCTCTTCGTATACTGGGTCAACCTTTCCCCTTTGTTTTGCACTTCTGGTAAATTTGGAATCCAGGATGCCTTAAAATTCTGAGAAAAACTTATGATATACTTTCTTTCTAAGTCTTCCCCAGTAGAGTCGCCAAAAATTGTTGGTTAACAGTTTGTCCTCCCTTTAGATTTATAATCTTTGACTCTTCTTAACACCCATTTGTTGGTGAACATCCTTTTGTTCTCTCACCTTGGGTGTTAAGAAGAGTCAAAGATTATAAATCTAAAGGGAGGACAAACTGTTAACCAACATAGTTGTAGAGGGTTAAGACTAATCCATAGTTTTATATGACATCATACATTGTCTATTTTTTTAGCTGCTAGAGGTAGATTATCCAGGTTTCTACATGTAGACACATAAAATTTTCCTCAATATTAATGAAATTTCCTCTATTAATTAAATAGGTATTATTTCTTATTTAATTAATTCATTATTATTATGGTCTATCATTCTCCTCTATTTTAGTTCATTCAATCATTTCCCCTCTATTAAATTCATTAAATCATTTCATTAATTGACATCAATTCTCTAAGTTCATTCTCATTTAATCCTAATCTCTATCCTATCACAAGCTATACTATTTATCTCCTTCCAACCCCACCATTTCACTCACTTATCAAATGTGGGATAAAAGGGCCTCCAACTACCTCCTAATTACCTTTACTTTATCCCTCATGCTTCCCTTGATGTTATTTTCCATTTGAGGACAACTATAAAAATATCTCCTTTCTCACATTTAAGGCCTCTTGAATCTTGGCTGGGTTTGCATCATAATATATCTTGCAATTATGATCTATCTCTACATTTCAAATTTATGTGAGATTATTTTATTATTATTATATTAATTTCATTCATTGTTTGAAAATTCCATTTCTTCATAGCCTCTTTTGTGCAATAGTGCTTTTGAGGGAAAATTAGATTTCACAGAAAGATCTTGAAGAATAGGAAGGCAATGAAGTAGGGTTTAATGTATTTAGTTTGTTTAACATTTATGCATTTTACATTTTTATGAAAGAGACTCCATTGTGGTATATTTGAAGAGGTTTTTAATATATGATTCATACCTCCAATTTCTTACATCTATAATACAATAAAGGTTCAATGGGCGATCCTAAGGCATGGGTATACATGGTATATCCCCATTTGGTCAGGAAGGAGAAGCTGCAGGCAAGTAGTCCATAATACAAGATTGTTAGTGATGATTTTTTCTTGACCATCATCCACTCCATTGAGGGGTATTATTCCAAAAGGATGTCAAAGGAAGCAATGATACAGGTTAAGAAGGTAAAAAGTTATTTAATCTTTTTCCAGACCTTCACATATATCAGGGTGGCCGGTCCAACTCTGCAGCCCAAGAAAATGTTGGAAATAATGAGAAGTGTGTATTGAGAGGGGAGGGGTGAATTAGTACCTCTAAAACTTTTATCTCTTTTATCCTTTAACCTTTATGTAATGAACTGTTTATCCAACCATCTGTTCTATACTATCTTTGTGTAAGACATATCAATTCTTTAACTTAATCAAACATGTAAACATTCATAGAAACATTCATGAAAGTAATTGACTCATAACACAAGATATGATATTTTAGAAAACCACTGTTAGAAGGTAAAAGCTATGGTGGGGATGGCACCCACAAAATCTTCACTATCTGTAGATTGGAAGGGGCCAATTAAGGCTTATAATTTGATCACTACTTATGATCTACCTTGTTAGGAGTATTATGTGGAGACCGGTTAAGATCTACTTTGTTAAGAGATTTAGCAACACTATTTAGTGTGCACTCAGTTAAGAGATTTACAATAGGATTGTTAAATCCACCTTCCTTGAAAGGATTTCTTATATTTCCTACACTTGTTAGAATGCAGACCAAAATACTCATTGACCTGAGTGTATGAAATCTAACTATTTCTGATTACATATCCATTTCAATTCACATGTATAAATGTGTCACCTATTATGATTGATTAATACCTCCATTTCTCGGTAGCCTCTGTTCTACTTCTTGAAACTCTCATTCTGATCCATAGATGTGCTCATTGGCTACATTCATCCTCTCATTTTTGAATTTAATGACTATAACATCTATTTATAATATAGATTGAACTAATTAAGTTTCACGAATAACAAAAATAACTCTATGATCACATGTTTACAACTTGACCTTGATCTCCTAGTCTGCATGTTTTCGGTCAGTTAGATTGATTAAAACAATTGCAATAATGTATCTTGTCCCTTAAGTAATAGTTTTAAAAAAAAAAACTCTATAAATAGAATATGAGTGTTTTATCTAACGTGGAAGTCAGATCCACTTTTTTCAGGATGTAATTGACTTTCGGTGTCTGATGTTCGATTTTCTCTGAAATCAGTTTCAGTGTCTTTCAGGTTGCATTATTTCTATTCTGTTAGTTTGCACTATTTTTTCTCATTGGGTTCCTCTATCAGTTTCCTCCTGCCAGGTTCCACTTTATCATCTTTGATTTGCACTTTCGGTCAACACTGTAAAATTGTGTCGTCAGTTTCCTCCTTGCTTAGCATTTTTTGTTTGAACTGAAAACCTGACTTTCAATGTAGTGTAACCGATAGTTTATACAACTTGTTTTGTCATTGCATACGAATGGAAAAAAATTATGTTTATCAATCTCCCTTTTTTAAATTAGTATAAAAAATAGATATGTGCAGAATACTATCAAAATTTATAGTATGAACACCTTGTATATACCTTAGTCATTTCATGACTCCCCCTATGCATATGCCGGTAAGTTTAATATATGTTTATTTATACTTTCTCCTCCTTCCCCCTTTTTCACCTTCATGCTATATTATCCTTTTCCCCTTTTTTTTCTTCTTTCACTTTTCCCCTTTTTCAGTGCTATATTCTCTCTCTGTACATATTTCCTTTTACCCCTTTTTTGATAGTAAGGGAAAAGGTGTATACCTATAGCTTATAAAAAATATGAGAGTGTGAGGATTGCATTTAATCCATCATATTCTCCCATTTCTCCTTCAAATGTTCAAGATCCATGTGCTCTAGTGTAATCTGTGCATGCATATCATAGATGCTATCTGCTATAGACATCTCAGGGGTGACAATAAGTTGCCTTGTTGAACTTAGGTGAGTCTGCAGAAGTGTGAGATTTGGTAACAATATGGACTAAATTTTGGTAACCTCCTCTCTGAATTGTGACTCTGCTTCCCAAAGTTCTTGTCTTAACCTTTTGATCTCTATGATCTTCTCATAATGCAATTTTATTGCATTTCCATCAGTGGTTAGACTTTGTGCACTTGCAATTAGATCCGATTCAATCTTTTCATTGTTATATTTAGTAAATTTCTCTAAAGTGCATAATTTTTGTATCAAGGAAAAAACTTCAGTTATGATTGGATCTAATTGATCTAATAATTCTTAAAGCTTTACCTTATTCTCTGCCACGTCTTGGCTGATCTTTTCTGTCAATTTATATTGAAATTTTTGCTCTGCTCGCTCCTCAATTACCTTTTCTGTATCAACATTTTGCATTGTGATAGATTCGGTGAGGATGGCAAGTTGATCTAGAATGGGGGCATTGTGATCAAAATCTATATCAGGTATAATCTGACTCAAGATGTCCCTTTTGTTCTCCAAAACCATTGAATATTTGTTCTTCTTCTTAATCTTTTCTTTCAAATATTTCCTTTGGAATATTTCTCCATACTCTTGGAGAGATTCAAAGTCTAATGTTGTTGGGTCACATTTTGGTATCTCTATGATTTCATCTAATGTAACTTCCAACTTGTTCTTCTTTTTTTTTCTTGTTCTTCTTTTGTATTCCACTTGTATGTAGAACCATAGCCATCTTTCTGGCTTGGTCTGATGTGCTACTAGATGGCTTTTGAGGAGTTGTACCTTTCTCTTATTGCTTGGTATTTTCTTACCGGTTGTCTAAGGACGTCTCCTTTTCAACCTTTGGTGTGTCTGCAACTTGACCTTTAGTGTTCTTTGGCATGGTATCAACTCTCTTTGTTTGCTCATCCTTCTCTTTTTTCACTTCATCAACATCTTTTATTTGTGCATCTTGCTTGGTGGTATCTCCATCTTTTTGTTCTCCATCAATGACATTTTGTTCATTGGTTGTGTCCTTTTACTCTTCATTACCCTTGTCCTCGAGTATGCTTGCATCAGGCTCGGGGGTCTTCTCCTTTTGTGAGATAATATTTATTACATGAGTCAATAGTGGCATTTGGCCTGATATGTGTACTTGTGCAACATCAATTGTAGTGTCCTATTCTTTAGTCTAGTCCTTGGCAATAGTGACATATTCATCTTTCTAAATTTCATCTGCAGGATCATCGGTGATGTCAATAATTGTATTGTCCACAGTGTTGTCCATAGAAGTGTCTGACCATGTCTCATCTGCAACATCCATATTCTTGTTGCCTATAGTGTCCAATTCCTCTTTGTACAATTATACATCAGTGATGGTAATTGGTTCGGTGCTCTAAGTAACCTGATCATCCTTGGTCTCTTGATTCTCAGTAAGAGCTCTTTGTGGCTCAGGACTTGTATCCTTTTTAGGAATATCAAGTATTTTTCTCCATTCGGCTTCACTCTTTCTATCTAGGTCCAGTAGAAGTCCTTTAAGAAGCACTTGGTAGGATCTCAACTTTGGTGAGAACCTTTTAGAATGAATCTTCATCATTTCTTTGATCTCCTCCATTTTTGATTCGGGAGGCATGACTAATACTAGGGCTCTTTCCCTAATTTCTTTCTCAGAGTGCAAGGCAAATGTCCATCTTACCGATATCCTATCTTGCATTTCTTTAAGCATATTGTCTACCAGTTGTATTGGGAGGTATTTGAATATGCACATCATCTTGATGATTGCCTCCTCAATCTTATTTTGATCCAAGGGATCCAATGTTAATCATTTCTTGACCTTCCTACTATTTACTGTACCTGATTTGATAATTAAGGTGCGCACTTCATAAACTATTTTAGGTATCTTATTCTTTTCCTCTTGAACAACTTCATCCTGTTCGGTGTCCTCAATGTCCTCCTTAGTTCTAATGAACTTTCTTCTTTTTGTTGGCCCTCTTTTCTTTGTTTCGGTTTTCCTCTTATAGGTCCTTACTTGACCTTTCTTCAATGGTGAAGGACTTGTGTCCTTAGCTGTTTGGCTTCTTGTCCTTGTAGCAGCTGTAGTTCTAGGCTTCTTATCCCATGAAAGTAATGGTGTATCTAACTCTATAGACTCAGCGTCACTTTCCTTCTCAGCTTCACTAACGAGTGACTGTCCCTTGGTTTATTCTTTCTGTTTGGTTTCTTCTTCTGTAACCAACAACCTTTTCTTCAAGTTCTTGATAATTTTATCCTTCTTCATGCCTATCTTCTTTACAACCAAGCCAATTTTGATTCTTTCTTTGGCTTCTTCATAAGTACTGAAATTGGGTTGTGTTTTATCTAATGGCTCATTTATTAATGCATCAATTGCATTGGATGCTTGATCTATGTTTACTTCATAGTCAAGTGGTTGTAGCCATGCTATTCTTGGTATAGAAGGCTTGATGTATGTGAAGTCTATGTCTACCATGAAACATATATCAATCTTGAATTTCTCAGTTAATTTCTCGGGGATCCTTACTCTTTTTTTGCATTCTCTCCTTGAAACCATAAAAGTATTCATCCATTACTGACTAAAATTATCTCCTACTAATTTTATAAACCCACTAATCTGTATGGTGACTGGTCTTGTTGTATCCCATTTCACATTTCCTATTGATGGAAAAGATTCTTTGATGTAGAAGAACATGCACATGATAAGTGAACCAAACTTACATGAATTTGATTTTGCATTTATGATTGTCTTTAAGTTCTCTTGTAGCTAATTGAGTAAAAGTTCTGATAGATCCAATTGAGTTCCCTTTTTGACAATCTTGTAGGCTGTGTCCACTACACAAGATGCAATGTTGTTTATACTTCTTTCCTGAAAGAACTTGTATCCTAAGACACATGCTCCAAATTTTAGTTCATCATCTGTGATAGTGGATACCTTAAGTCCTCTTCTATCACACTTAGCTCTTGTATTCTTCTGAATTTCAGCCTTGAGAGGGTGCTTCAATGCCTTTACCTTATCGGTTATTGGATAACTGGTGAATTCATGAATACCATCTCGTGTTATCAGTTTAGGCTCATCTAGCCATAACATATGGTTGTGGGTTCTGCTCAATACTACCCAAATCCACTCAGTCTTAAACTCTTTTGGGAACCATAGGGAATTTGTGAGCCCTTTCACTTCGATGTGTTTGTGCTCATCTTTAATAGTTTTATCATCTTTGCATAGATTCTTGAAATCTTGTTCAACCTCCATGTTGCCAATTTATGCAATTTTTGTAGTGTATGTATGCTCGCACGTCTTCGATGAGAAAAAACCTAGCAGGTATTCGTGAGAATGCTCCAACATTATCTGGTTGTGATGCAACCTCTGGGCATACCTTATAATGTGGTTCTACATAGGTAGAGTTCTTGACAAGTTTGACCTTATCCTTCTTGATGCTCTTTAGTTTAGCATTTCTTAATGTTGTGGCCATTGTTTCAGGAATTAGGGTTTTTGTAAATGATAAACATAGTTATCAGTTATTCTTTGTACTTACTTTAACCTCTGTAGCTTTAACTAATCTTCTTGGAGTGCTTTGAATTGGGTTGGAGTCGCTCTGCAATGCTGTCTCTTTTAGCTTTGGTTTTGCTCTGGTGACTTTGCTCAAATCGCTGGTGATAAATGAAACCCTTCTATCATCTATTTATAGACTTTCTCCTTAAGTTGAGCCATTAATGGTCAACCACTCCTCAGTGTGTGAAGACGGAGATGTCGGTTGATACACTAACTTCCCTCTCAGTGACAACGTGATGCTTCGGGGCAGTCGTCTAACTTGTTACTTTCACCGACGGGTTTCAGTGTATGGCGAAGACAACTTTTTTAGCTCATATGATTACTGATGGATCTTAGTTTACACTAGAAAATTTAGCTTTTACATGTTACCCAACAGTTCTTGGTAAGTGCAGACAATTCAACTTTGAATTTATACTGATGTATTTGAGTATGTATTAACCGATGAAATAGTTTTCATAGAATTTAACAAGTAATATTATAGTGCATCTATAATCATGCTAATTTGGAGTTTCAACTATGTATGATTGGAACTGATGCAAACTATAACTTGGTATAATGTAGTTCCATACTTACTTGTTCTGCTTATGTGGGGATGGTGATGTCACCAGATCCATTGGATGAGGTGTCACCATTTTTATTGCTCGGTCTAGCTTCATCATTACTTGTAGCTATCCTCCACATTTTGTTTCTCATCTTCCTGACGTATTCAATGGTGTTTCCATTGGCAAAGGTGTTGGTCTCTGTCATTCGGTCTCTGCAGTCTTTCTTGAGATGACCAGCTTTATGACAGTGCAAACATGCCATTCTTGGGTTAGTCCATCCTCTAGGATTTCTTGTCTATTGTCTCATACAATTTGTAGCAATGTGACCAAATCTTCCACATGCTGTACAATTTTCCCAAGTGTTGTAATCCCATACATATTGGTTACCGACTGTATTCGGTTGATAGGCAGATTCTTGACCTTTAAGCTTCCATGCTTGCTTTTTCTTCTTCCTACATTCAAGAGTAGTGTGCCCATGCATTTTTCAAGTAGGACAATATTTGTCCATGTAGGTTTCCTTCTTTGGTTGTTTCATCTCAGACCTACATTCATATGCTTTATGTCTTTTCTTGCTACATTTATAACAAATTCCTATGAATGAAGATGTAGATTTAGGAATACCTTTCATTTTTCTCTTGCATACATTTGATGTGTGGCCTTGCTTTCCACAGTGATTGCATGTCAGCTTTCTTGGTCTTGGATTTGCATAGACATTCTTTGGATCAACTTGATTAGGTGATTCTCCATTATCGGTATAGCCTAGTCTGGTGTTGTTGTTGGCTCTCCTTTTTCCATCAAGAAAATCTTCCATTCTCTTATTGCTTTCTTTAGCTTTCTTGATTATCTCATTATGTTGCTGCAAAATTCTGAGTTCTTGTTTCAGCTTTTCATTTTCTTCCCTTAGCTCACTGATAGCTTCTATTATTTGAATGAGTTCAACATTCATTATGTTTGCCTCTTAACTCAAAAGGATAATCTGATTTGTAATCTAATGATGATGTTATGTAAGTCTCTGTATTTTAGACTCTTTTTCTTGTAGCCTTTCAGTAATATTTCTGCTATCATCAATAGCTAGTGTTCTCTCTTGCTCAACTTATCTAGCATTGTTCATGACATCAATCTTTTTTACCATCTGTGTCTCTTGACTAGTTTGCAGAGACTTCACTTGTCTAGTGAGATGTTGATTGATTTTATTTAAGCTTGTGATGCTTTCTTTTGATGTATTTGATGCTTTTCTTGTAGTATATCCTGAAGACTCAAATAGATCTAGTATCTCTTCTTCTTGGTAATCTGTCTCATTGCAGCGAGATGCCATAAGCTTTCTTTCATCTAACAACTATCTCATCTTGATTCTTTCTTCTTTATACCATTCATAGAAGATCTAAATTTCTAGCTTCTTATTCTCAATACTTTTGTCAAGTCTGTACTTCTCCATTGTATGATCTTTTCTCTTAAGTCTTTAAGATATCCAAATAAGAATTCTAGCTCTCATACCAATTGTTGGAAATAATGGGAAGTGTGTACTGAGAGGGGAGGGGTGAATCAGTACCTCTAAATTTTTTATCTCTTTTATCCTTTAACCTTTATGTAATCAATTATTTATCCAACCATCTGTTCTATAATATCTTTGTGTAAGACATATCAATTCTTTAACTTAATCAAACATGTAAACATTCATAGAAATATTCTGAAGGTCGACTACGATGCTGAAATGGAAAATTGTTTATGATTTTGAGGTAATTGATAATGTTTTTTATGTTGATCAAATGGCTATAAAAATTCAAGATGATCGGACGAAGGAGATTGAAACATGTTTTTGACACAATTGCCGAGGAAGGATGAAGCGACAAAATCAATGATGGAGATCAAGCGACCAAACATAAGGATGGAAATGAAATAATTTATTATGTCTATATAAGAGATAAGAGATTCATTATGAATAATATACATATGTGCACATACATATTGAAGAGATTAGGTTTATACACGACTGATCAAACTGGATGAAGAGAGAACCAAGAAATTCTGCAGACAAACAACAAGCAATAGAGAAAGAGAATTTGTTGAGTAGAATAGAGTATGAAGAATCAAAGGGACTGAAGTGATTATTGATCAGAGGTATTATGTACTTAGCATAGATATGAAAATATTCAAATAAAGTTGTATTTGAGTCAGATCATTACTGTATCAATTTAACCATTGTTATAGAAAAATATCTTAACCGAGTGGGACTTAACAATCTTTATTATGACATTCAATGAATGTTGATTGTTTTCTTGTTGAACCCATAGTGAATGATTGGTTAAGGGAGAAATGTTAGTGATAAATCCTCTAACCAGGTCACACCTAACAATGCATATTGTAACCTTTAATAGGGTTGTCTCTTTACCGAGATCACTTCAGAAGAGTGAATTATTTTGGGTTATCGGTCCCAGGTGGTTTTTCCCTCAGCAGGGTTTCTACGTTAAAAATCTATGTGTTAATGTGTATGGATGTGTTGGATTGTTATTTTTGTTTACACATTACTTTATATGCATTGATCGGTAATCACGGTATTGATTTACTGCTACTTGGTAGATGAGTTTGTAATTAAGTTTGAGATCACAGTTCATATTTCACTGAGTTGATTTATGTATTTAAAATTATTGTTATGCATATGGGATTATTTGGGGCTGTAGGATAATTGAAACTAACTGATTCACCCCCCCTCTCAGTTATCTAACAATTGGTATCAGAGCATATAGTACTTAGAAGGACAGTTTTAAAGGACTCAAGCTAAATATCACAAGATGTATAAGAAAGATGTGCCTAAGATGAACAAGGACAATTTCTCAATATGTAAGAGCGGAATGAGACTATATCTATTAGGGATTGGAAAAATACCTAGATACTGAGTTCACCTTACCCATTAGATCTTTGACTATTGATCAGCTAAGAGAAAGACACGAACACAATACTGTGATGATAGAGCTTGATTCTTCACTATTAGATGCTAAATTTGAGGATGTCATGACATGTACAACTGCCAAGCAGATGTGGGACATGCTCACACTAGTTCATGGAGGAGATGTAAATGTACAAAAAAATAAAGCTGAAAGTCTCAGAGGAAAGTTTGATGACATGAGAATGAAATAAGGAGAAAACATAACATAGTATAGTAACCGAATCAAGGATGTTGTGAATGCTATTTGTGGAGTAGGTGGAGTTATTGATGAAAATACTATTGTAAGTAAGATTAGCAAAAAATTATTGCCTATTTATGCTATTAGAGTCTCTGCAATACATGAAATGAGAGAATAATCTGGAGATAATATTACAATTGATAGTCTAGTCAGTAGACTGATTTCATTTGAGCTGAAATTTTTTGACAACAATGTTGTTCCTACAATTGAGTCTGCATTTATGTCATCTCTGAAAATTAGTAAATCTGGTAACAAACACATGGTAAGAAATGATAGTGACAGTGACAGTGATGAGAGAGAACTTGATGTGCTTGAAACATTAATGGATAGAAGATTACATAAATTTAAAGGAAGATATAAAGGTAAACTACCTTTGGTATGCTTTAATTGTAAAGAAATTGGACATTTTTATGCCAAATGCCCTAATAGGAAAAATGATGAAAGAAACAATGAAAGATCTAATGACAGAAAGGATGATCGAGAATACAAAAAAAACTGATAGTATGAAAGAAGGGGTAACTGAGATTACAGAGACAAAGGCAAGAAAGCATGTTAACTTGTTGAAAATAAAGATGAAGACACCAACACCGACACCGATGAAGATATTAAGACAATGTTTGTAGATATGAAAGAAGATTCAGAAGAATATGAAAGGTAGGCTGAAACAACACTTATTTTCTAAAGTTAGCAAGAATGATGTTTGGATTATTGATAGTGGCTATACTTAGCATATGACTAGAGATAAAGAAAATTTTGAATTTCTTGAGCATTATAATGGTGGATCTGTTAGAATGGGAAATGATACACCTTGTCAAGTGAAAGGAAAAGGTACTATATTGATGAACAAAATTATCAAATGTGAGAATACATATTGGGTGAAAGGACTTAATTATAATCTGATGAGTGTTTCATAGTTAAATAAAATAGGTCACCAAGTTTAATTTGAGAACATAAAAGCTAAAATCTATGATGAAAGAGGAAAGTTGATCAGCACTAGAGAACAATCAAAAGGTAATCTATTCTATCTTTACTCCACAAAAATTTCTTGTTTGATGTTTAGAAATGAAGATGTGTTGTTGTGGAATAAGAGGTTATGTCATGTGAATTTTGACAATATGGTTAAGATCAGTAAGAAAAGGAAAGTAAGAGGCCTACTGAGCATATCTAAACCTGACCATATCATGTGCAAGAATTGTGAAATGGGAAAAATGTCAAAATCTAGTTTTAAGAGCAAATTATTTTCATCGAATGTTATTTTGGAACTAGTTCATACTGACCTATGTGGACCTATGCAAACATAAAGTTATTATGGTGAAAAATGCTTTATTTTATTTGCTGATGAATACTCTAGAATGATGACTGTCATGTTCTTAAAAGAAAAATCTGAAGCATTTAAGATGTTCAAATGGCACAAAGATAAAGTGGAAAAAGAAAGTGGTAAAGAACTAAAATGTTTAAGATCAGACAGAGGAGGAGAACTTATTTATGATGATTTCACTAAATTTTGTAATGAGCATGGAATTAAGAGACACATTTCTGCACAGAGAACACCACAGTAAAATGAGATTGCTGAAAGGAGAAATAGATCCATTGTGGATTGTGCTAGAGCACCGATGATTGAAAAGAGTGCTACATAAGTTTATTGGAGAGAAGTTGTTAGTACTACTGTATACACATTGAACTAAGTACAACTGAAGAAATATTCAAACAGACACCTTATGAATTATGGTATGGTTACACACCTAATGTGAGTTACTTTAGAATATTTGAAAGTCGATGCTGTATTCTAAAAGATGATAGAAATGGGTAATTTGATTTAAAAGGTGATGAAGGAATATTTATAGGATATTCTACTAAGAGAAAAGCTTATAAATGTTTGAACAAGTCTTCTAACAAGATCATTGAACTGTTGGAATTATGATATATTTGTCATCAGTGAAAACACTTATTCGATTCTGAATGCTTACCGAGCTCATCACTCAGTCCACAGCTTATACCGAGCATTCAGTAATCACCTTTGGAAAGCTCAGCGGTTAAACAGTTCATACCAAGCAGAACAGTAGTCACCGAGCATATGAACAGATCAGCAGTGTTTACTGAGAAGAGAAACATGTACCGAGCAGACGGTAGTCACCGAGCTTCACCGTAACTACCGAGCCAACCGAGAAGTGTGTTACTACCGAGTCACCAGCGGTTACCGAGTGACACTATAGCTACTGAGTCACCAGCGGCTACCGAGTTCCAAGCTACACTTTGAGACTAGTATGGACCGAGCTTCTACTCTTATCGAGAGCATGACGATGTCGAGTATTGTAGTGGATGCCGAGTATCAGAAGATCACCGAGCCAGCTTGAGGAACCCGAGCTTCTACCGACTCAGTAATATTTTGTCTACTTATGCAAGGCCGACTTAGGAATAAGTTTATGTTGTTATTTTGTATTTGGCCAACCTTGTAAATTGTAATTATAAACACAGTATATATATGTAATGTGATATACCATTTGGAATGCGAAATGAATGTGAAAGTGGATAGCGAAATAAGAGCAGAGCAGAGACTGCAATAAGGCAGCAGAGCAGAGCATTTTCACAAAGGAACAGAATAGCCATATCTATCACAGAAGGTGATCAGTATTCAAAGGATCTTATCAGCAATAAAGTTGT
>MU223807.1:1221579-1241552 GCA_018584345.1 Thuja plicata | reverse complement strand
ATTATGATTTGATCAAGGAAATTGATATAATTGATATTGTTGATATTTGTGAAAATATTGATTCAGGGATTTGATAAATTGAGAAATGGGGCCCAAAGTCTAGGCGACCATTTTAGGGTGCATACAAATAATATACATATGTATGCATACATGCTGAAGAGATTAAATTCATGCATGACTAATCAAACTAGTTTCAAAGATAGAACCGAGCAATTCTGCAAACAACACCAAGCGACAAAGAAAGAGAATTTACCAAGTAGAACAGAGTTTGAAGCATAAGAGGGACTCAAGTGATTACGGATCAGAGGTATTATGTACTTAGCATAGATATGAAAATATGCAAATGGAGTTGTATTTGAGTCAAATCATTACTGTATTAGTTTAACCATTGTTACATAAAAATCTCTTAACCGAGTGAGACTTAATAAACTTTATTATGACATTCAATAAATGTTGATTGTTTTCTTGTTGACCCCATAGTGAATGATTGGTCAAGGGAAAACTGTTAGTGATAAATCATCTAACCAGGTCACACCTAATAGTGTGCATTATAACCTTTAACAAGGTTGGTTGTTTATTGAGCTCACTTCAGAAGAGTGAATTATTTTGGGTTACCGGTCCTAGGTGGTTTTTTGCTTAGAAGGGTTTCCACGTTAAAAATCTATGTGTTAATGTGTATGGATGTGTTGAATTGTTATTTTTATTTACACATTACTTTATATACATTGATCGTTAATCACAATATTGATTTACTGCTACTCGGTAGATGAGTTTGTAATTAAGTTTGAGATCACAGTTCATATTTCACCGAGCTGATTTATATGTTTGAAATTGTTGTTATATACATCTGGGAGTATTTGGGACTGTAGGATAACTATAACTAACTAATTCATCCTCCATCTCAGGGGTCTAACAATTGGTCTCAGAGCATATAATTCTTAGAAGGAAAGTTTTAAAGGACTTAAGCTAAAGATCACAAGACATATAAGAAAGATGTGCCTAAGCTGAACAAGGTCAACTTCTCAACATGAAAGAGAAGAATGAAACTATATCTGTCAGGGATTGGAAATGATGTCATGCAATACCTGGATACTAAGTTCACCTTACCCATTAGACCTTTTACTGTTGATCAGCTAAGAGAAAGATATGAACACAATACTATGATGATAGAGCTTGCTTCTTCACTATTTGATGCTAAATTTGAGGATGTCAAGAAATGTACAGATGCCAAGCAGATGTGGGTCATGCTCACACTGATTCATGGAAAATATGTAAATGTGCAAAGAGCTAAAGATGAAAGTCTTAGAGGAAAGTTTGATGACATGAGAATGATAGAAGGAGAAAACATAACACAATACAGTAACCAAATCAAGGAGGTTGTGAATGCTATTTGTGGAACAGGTGGAGTTATTGATGAAGATATTATTATTAGTAAGATTCTCAAAACTTTATTGCCTATTTATGCTATTAGAGTCTTTGCAATACATGAAATGAGATAAGCACCTGGAAATAATATTACAATTGATAGTAGTCGGTAGACTGATTTCATTTGAGCTGAACAATTTTGACAACAATGTTGTTCCTACTGTTGAGTCTACAATTATGTCATCTCTAAAAATTAGTAAATGTGGTAACAAACACATGGTAAGAAATGATAGTGACAGTGACAATGACAGTGACAGTGATGAGAGAGAACTTGATGAAATTGAAATATTAATGGCTAGAAGATTGTATAAAGGTAAAGGAAGATATAAAGGTAAACTACCTTTGGTATGCTTTAATTGTAAATAAATTGGACAAATTTCTACCAGATGCCCTAATATGAAAAATGATGAAAGAAAAAATGAAAGATCTAATAACAGAAAGGATGATCAAGAATACAAAGAAACCAATGGTATGAAAGAAGGGGTAGTCAAGATTACAAAGACAAAGGCAAGAAAGCATGTTACCTTCTTGAAAATAAAGATGAAGCCACTGACACCAACACTGATGAAGATATTGAGATAGTGTTTGTAGCTATGAAAGAAGATTCAAAAGAAGATGAAAGGTATGTTGAAACAATGTCACTTATTTAAAAAATTTAGCAAGAATGATTTTTGGATTATTGATTATGGTTTTACTCATCATATGACTACAGATAAAGAAAAAATTGAATTTCTTGAGCATTATAATGGTGGATCTGTTATAATGGGAAACGATACACCTTGTCAAGTGAAAGGAAAAGGTACTATATTGCTAAAAAAAATGATCAAATGATCAAATGCATATTGGGTGAAAGGACTTGATTATAATCTATTGAGTGTTTCACAGTTAAATAACATAGGTCACTGAGTTGCATTTGAGAAAAAAAAAGCTAAAATCTATCATGAAACATGAAATTTGATCGGCACTGGAGAACAATCAAAAGGTAATCTATTCTATCTTGACTCTACATAAATTTCTTGTTTGATGGCTAGAAATGAAGATGTGTGGTTGTGGCATAAGAGGTTATGTCATGTGAATTGTGAAAACATGGTTAAGATTAGTAAGAAAAGGAAACTAAGAGGCCTACCGAGCATATCTAAACCTTACCATGTCATGTGCCAGAATTGTCAAATGAGAAAAATGTCAAAATCTAGTTTTAAGAGAATTTTTTTTTATCTAATGTTATTTTGGATCTGGTTCATATTGACCTATGTAGACCTATGAGAACATAGAGTTATTATGGTGACACATACTTTATTTTATTTGTTGATGACTACTCTAGAATGATAACTGTCATGTTCTTAAAAGAAAAATCTGAAGCATTTAAGATGTTCAAATGGTACAAAGCTAAAGTGGAAAAAGAAAGTGGTAAAGAACTGAAATGTTTAAGATCAGATAGAGGAGGATAATTTATTTATGATGATTTCACTAAATTTTGTAATAAAATGGGCAGTATTAGAGATTACTATAGGATGAGCCTAAACCTGACATGGGATGCATTCAACTCCATATTTTAGAGAAGTCTAGGAAGAAGGATTCGAAGGATATTTTGTTGAATTTGTACAATATAGATACGGTATATAATAATCTTATTTAGAATGTGGAGATAACCACTCTTGAATAAGATGATATTGTGCATGAAGATAGACATATAGTGAGGATGATTTTGGTGTGGGTACATAGGATGTTTCTATTAGAACCAGTCCCCATGAAGCCCAAGATTGATCCTCCAACTTTGGTAGATAAGGGGAAAGGGAAGAAGGTAAATGTTCTATTTTTAAAGAAGGTACCACCCCCTTTACCTAAGGAAGTGACTAGTCATATGCAATATGTAGCTACACAGTATCCTCCATAGGTATTGAAGTAAAGGAAGAGGAAAGAAAAGAAGAAGGAACAAGTTCAAGATTCTACTTTTTCTACTCCACCTACAGCATCAACACTGAAAAAAGGAACCCATGATTATAACACCTCTAATAGTGAAAAGTATGAGCCCCTCCACTTCTTAGGTTCCTAATAAGGAAATGGATGCTCCATCGTCCTTGCATTAGAAAGTTAAACCCTTTGGAATCAAGGTGAAAAGGCCCAAGGAACCATTTACTTTTGACCCCTCATAGAGGGTGTATAAGAGAATAAGAAACGGTCCTCATACCATGGATCCCATGATTGAGGTAGTCCAAAAATAAGAATAAAAACATGAGGAGGAGGCCTCTAAATTGGTAAGAATAAAAAGGTTAGCTGCTGCAGCCTAGAAGTTGAATCTAGGGGAACCTAGTTCAGAGGGCATTTCTGAACCCCCTTAGATGGGTATTATTAACACTACTCTAGTGGTACACAATGGAGAATTTGATACAACCATAGAGCATGAAAGAAAAGATGAAATTTATTTGGGGTCCTATGAGTTTGACATCTCTGATTTTTAGAATATCTCTAGGTTGAAGGAGTCTTCACAAGACCCACACTTGGACTTTGGTGTAGAAGACTTTACCTTGGAGGAAAATTTTGGAGCCCTTGGTGAAGATGAGGGTGCACATAAAGTTTCTTAGGAAGAGATACTAATGCCCACAAAATTAGTGATGGAACAGGTCGAGGGAGACCAGGGGAAAGGTGATGAAGTGGAGGATGCACCCTAGAAATTAGTTGAGACTGAAGTCTAAATGGAAGAAGGGTAGATGAAAGAAGAATAAGAGAATGATGAGGAGCCAAAATATCCTTCATATTTAGAGAACATGAAAGCTAATCCTCCACAAGAGAACTCTAGTTGGAAGTAGGAAGAGAGCTAAGAAATAGAGCATGAAGCCTCTTGGCTTGAGAGATATCAACCTCTTGCCACTAGCTCCAAACTAACATGGTTGGAAAAATCTATACAACCCATAAATAAGGTTTATATAGAGTTGGTTGTACCAAATTTTTCATAGGTAGGTCAAGAATTCTACACATGGGAGTCAAGCTCCAAGAAATCCCAAAGGATATCTTATGTTACAGAAGACACGAGAGGGCATTTGAAAGCACATGTGGTAGTACCACCCCTAGATGGAGAATTGAAAGATGTAACTTTAGAATAAATTTTGATGGAAGAGGTAGATTTGGGAGTCCACACCAGAGAAGGAGGAAAGGCCTTGGTTTCATTGGGTGTTACTTCATTATTCAAACACATGCACAAGGATGAGAATGAAACAAGGGACTTAGCATCCCAAAATAAAGTTTTAAAAGAATATATTTGACAGCTGGTGGGTCCTATTTACCCATCAAACCTAAAGGCAGTATTACAAGCAACATTAGTGAGGTGAGAAATTCCCTTAGAAGCTAACACATTTCATAAGGCTTGTGAGAGTTGGAAGGATTTAGAGAGGAAACAATAAAGGAAGTTATGACTCACTTCCAAGTGATCGCCAAGGGGATGACCACCCTCCTTTATATTCTCTCTAAAGAAGAAGGAAGAATAGTGAGGAATGTGGAAAGATGGATGTGTTTTCATTGATGTTAACATGTCTATTATTTTGGGTGGATGTCTAGTGTGCAGTTTGGATCTTTTTAATATTTTGGGTGGATGTCAGATGTGCAGTTTTTCCAATAACACAAAATGTTTAGATGAGGGGTGAAGGAGTGTTATTGAAGATGATTATTATCACACCTCATGGGATGACATTATTCATGTCAATTTTGAGTTTCTTACTTCATTATTTGATCAAGTTATGGTGTCATAGAAGAAGACTAGTTATTTTACTATTTTCCAGTATAACATAGTTGCACAAAATGATGTCACACATGTAATTAAGGTGAGATCTTTGGTTGTGCAACTGGGAGTATGTTAAGGACATATAAATGTGTATACCATTAAAGGGTTTATGATTCTTATGGTCCACAAGGAATTTACAAGTATTTTAGTCGGGGGTAACAATGTTCTTGAGGTTTGACATGAAATGCTGACAAATCTGATAAATATGATGGATTTGATTTTTTTTTTAGTTTAAGGGTGCCTTAGGATGATCTAGGATTATGTCCTGATGATTTGGAAACTCACATTGACTAAGGTGACCAAGTTCAATGAATTTGAAAATTCTTTTATGTTCTTAGCCGACATGTCAAGAAAAGTTGATAAAATGGTTGATGAGAGATTGGTAAAATCCTTTAGGGTTATGATCATGATATCGAGGTGTTTGTGAAGAATCTAATAAATATTTGGAAAACACACAATAATACTGATAGTTTATTTTGGTGTGAAGAGTTAAATTTTTAAGGATTAGGTTTTTTTGACTTAGTTCTTGATAAATATGGTGAATTAGGGTTTGATTTATGTTTCCATGTGTGTGTTCCAGTGTTTGAAAAATTGTGGAAGGAAGAGGTTGCTAGTGAAGAATTTTTAAAGATATAATGAAGGATAGATTTATCATTTGACTGTGATAGAGAGAATTGAAGAAAGGGATCTAATTATATTGAAATGGAGCTGACCAAAGCATAAGTAGATGATATCATACCATTCATGAACTCTTAGATTGGTGTTTGTATTGTGATTGTAAGTCAATGAGCCTTCCTTAAGGTTGATTCCCAAGGAAAATTGAGTAGTGAACTATAGGCAATGTGCCTGAATGCGTCTGCATTCCCCATACTTTAATAAGTGTATACTTCTAACAAGGTACTAGTATTATTGTGGTATTAGCCCCACCGTGGTTTTCACCCGAGTTTGGGTTTCCATGATAAAAATCTTTGTGTTATGTGGTGTTGATATTTTCTAATTTGTGCTCTCATGCTTTGCATTTTAGTAATAAAGGTTAATGTGTTGAATGGTTACAAGATTAATGGCTTAAGGGTTTGAAGGTTTAAGTATTTTAGGAGAAATGGATTCACCCCCCTCTCAATTGCATGCTATCTATTTCCTAGAGAGGAGTGCAGAGATTTGGAGTAACTCTTTGGTAGCTTTGAAGAAGATGAAGAACGTTGGAACTAAGAAGTTGGTTGAGTCAGTGATATTCAAGGAAGGGGAAATAGATAAATTGGACACTTGGATCTATGGAATCAAGATCACAATGGAAGATTATAATAAAAGGTGAGAGTTGATTAAGAATAAGAGAGAACCAATAATGCCTTGAGTCCAGAAACTGGAAGAATATATTGATGCCCTCGATTGCAAGCTATACAAGGATGAAGAAAAGGAAAATACACATCCTATCAATGACATCATCTAGAAATTAAAAGGGACACTAGCCAATGTACATACAAAGGAATATGTTGAATGGATGTACATGTATAAAGAGAGAATGAGAGAAAATATGGAAGAAATAGATCCACTTCAAAGGGTAGGGACACAATTGTGTTGGAAATATGGAAAGAGACACTGAGTACATGCATGAGTGTTGTCATTAATGAAAAAATATCATGTTTAGACCCTAATCCCATGTACATAACTCACAAGATGATTAAATCTTCAGTCAGATTGAATTTTGGCTAAGTAAAGTGGAAATAATAGAGTATGTTATCAACACAATTAGTTTTTGGATTTGTGGAGGTTACCAGGTGAATGTATTTTGGTGTATACCTAAGGGAATTATGTTTGAGGTATATTATTTCTAATCCCAAAGGTTCATAGAAAGATATTTTGGTGCGTAGAAGTTATAAGCTTTTGAACGTCAGTTTTCAAGGGTGATAGTTAGAAGATGCTAATATGGTAGAAAATCCTATTGCACAAATTAGCAAAACATTTTTGGTGGTCAAATGGTTTTCAAATCAATTGAGATGAAACAATTAAATGTATGTCAATGAATATCTTGATTTGAATTGAGATCTCAATCTTATTTTTGGCAGTTAAGGTCATAATAATTTACATATCCCAAGAAGTCTTTTTGCCGATAATTATGAGATTTAATTAGGGATTTCAAAGTATAAGATCAGTAAATTAAGTTTTTTAATGGTTTTTGATCCTGAGATATTGTTTAGATTGTGCATATATGTGGTGGTATTAATGTTTTGTCATTGATGTCAACATATTCCTACTATTGGAGATAATGTTCTTGGTTTGTTCATTAAGATGATTTCTATGGTATGACTACTATAGTGAATTTCAGATGTTGTAAAGGTATAGAGAGTTTCATTGATGTGTATAGTTGATCTATGTCAACTTACAGAGGTTAAAATGTTGATTTGGATGAGCTATGAAGGATTTATCAGAGAATTTTATTTTGGTTGTTCAGGAAGAGACAATGTTTCAGTTATTGGATTGATGTGGATTGGTTTGGAAATATTCATTATTGCTAACCTAGTGGTGAGTTCAGGACATGGATTTGTATCCTCAGCTTGAGTGGTTTGTTATTTGGATGCTGGAAAGCTATTTTTATTTTATGGTAGTAGTTATGGTTTAGTGTTCCCGATGAACAGTGCAAATATGAGTTTGATTTATGAGACAAAGTTGTTCTTGTTGATGTCATGGTATTTCATGTTTCTTGCCAATGTTTCCTAATCATGTCCTATTATTGTTGATGGATCATATTGGATTATGTGATTGGGCTTCAATATTTTCATGTAATGTGTTTCTCTTCTTATTGTTCTTGGACAACTTGGTGCGGTAGCATGTTGCGATGGATCATGGCATGATTTATGGATCTAAAGAATATTTGAGGATGTTGTTATGGATTATTGCTATGTATTAGCCAACATTCAATGGATCACATTGTGTATTGAGCTTAATTGAATTTATATTTTGTAATTAGGTCCTTAACCGACCTAGTTGAGATAAATTGATGTAATGTGTATAAATATGTAATCATTTGTAATTGAAAAATGAGAGGATGTGTGAGAGTGTATGAGATGCTAAAGAGAAGAGGTATGAGTGGAATCTGCAATTGAGGCTGAGATTTGATGTACTTGATTGGAACTATATTGGAATATCAAAGATGCTTTTGTTTAGTTTGTGAGTTTGGATAATATTTCCTTTATGATTTGAGATCAAAGATTGTTGTAAGGCAGTGCGCCTTCCTTGGGATTGAGATCCTTGTTGTATTTGAATAGTGAGATATATGAAGCATTCCTAAATAAATGTATATTCCCCTTTGTAATAATAATAATAGGGTATATTAGTTTTAATATAGTACATTCATCTTGTGGGTTTGATCCCCACCATGGTTTTTCCCCTAACAGGGTTTTCACGTCAAAAATCTTGGTGTTATGTGTTAATTATTGTGTTATACGAGGGATATCACCAGTAGGGTAAGCTACTTAGGTTATAGTGCATCAAGAGGAAAATTAGGACCATGAGTAGAGTAAACCCACCTAAAGGGATACAATCACTATGTCAGTTCATGCCCATGACAAACAAAACACGATATGGGCTACTTGGCAATTTTGCATTGAGTGCATTTAACAATTTTTGTATAAACAAAAATATTGCTACCTTATAAAAATGACTCTGAGTCTTAAAAAATCAAGATAGATTATTGTATGGGGTCCTAACACAACCCTATGGGTTAAAATGGATTGTGCAAAGGTATCACAATTTGAAAGAAATTTTCCATCAAATTTTGACAGTTTTATGCACTTAGGGAACACAAGGAACATCACTAATAGGGTATGCTGCTGGGGGTTACAACAGACCAAGAGGTAAAGTGGTACCATGCCTATAGTATACCCACCCAACCAGATATGATCATGGTATCGGTTTTTACCCACGAAAGACAAAACACAATATGGGATACTTGGCAACTTTGCACTGAATGCATCTAACAATTTTTGCAATAACAAAAAAATTGCTGCCCTACAAAACTTACCCCGAGACTTCAAAAACTGAGAAAGGTTATTGTAGAGGAGCCTAACATGACCTTATAGGTTCAAAAATTTCATACACAGGTGCTAATATTTGCAATAAATAGTTTGTCAAAGTTCAAAGATTTATGCACTTAGGGCACACAAGGGACATCATCGATAGGGTGTCACTAAGCGTTCCAACATGTCGCGAGGAAAAATGGGACCATGCCCAGTTTAAACCCACCCAACTGGATGTGATCACAGTGTCATTTCTCTCCCATGACGCACATAACACGATATAGACTTCCTTCACAATGAGGATTTGTTCCAAGACTTCCTTCACAATGAGGATTTGCAAAACTGATTTTTTGGTTCATGAATTTTGACACGTTCACCTCTAATATGAAAATGACCTTTTTAGATAACCATTTGGAAGAAACCTCACATATATCAAACATGAGATGTCCTATTTTGGAACAAATTTGTCAAAAATTGCTAATTTTTGGTATTTAAGGGCCAATTAGACCCGTTTTACAAAGCACCTAACCTCTAAACACTCTCCCAAACCAAAACATTTACTCTAATAGCCTAGGAAGGGTTCAAATAGAAAAAAAAAAATTCAATCTCTGCCATGGTGTATAGAGGAAGTTTGAATATTTTTTGTCAAAATAATCGGAAAGCCCTCCTTAACAAGGGTTTTGATGAAAATTTGGTAATATCTCCCTTGTTCACCCTTCAAAAATTGAAAAAATGGGAGGAATGACAATAATGAGTATCTTCTACAAGATAATGGTGTTTTTGGAGTGAAGTATGATGTTTCGAAGAAATGGCTTGATGCCTTAGGCCTACAAATACCATGTAACTATCTTATTTCCTATGACTGTGACTGTTAAATTATTTCTTGTGGTAAATTTGAGAGGTTTTGGAACTAGATGCTAGTGTATTTGATGGTTAGAATTCTATTTCCACCTTTCCTCACTCTTGTATTGGTTGGTTAATGTAAATTGGTGGTAAAAACTGTGCAAAAGTGGCCTAATTAGGCCTTTAGAGTCCTATAACAATCAACCTTTGATCAATGGTTTCAAATGATCATAGTGTCATCTTTGAGTATGTGTTTTAACATGTCAAAAGGTGTCCTAAGAGGTTGTCTAGTGGTATCCAGGGTCTATGATTTGGAGTTGAATTCCTAAGCTTGAGTGGATAGAGCTAGTAGGCCTAATTGCCCTTATTGAAGGAAGTAGTCCTAATTGTGTTTCCAAGTGAATGAAAAGTATTAGAAAAGTTGTTTGGTGTCTCCTAATGTCCAAAAGTGCCTAAGATCTGTGGTCTCATGGTTGGTGTGTGTTTTCCTTGAGGAGTTCCTTGTAACCATGTTTGGTATATTCTCATGTTGACTAGTGAACTGACCTTGGAATCCATTGTAGTCTCCAACATGTGTCCATGTTTCAAGGTATCTTGACTAATTTGTAAACCTTGTTTGAATTCCTCTGCATCAACAAATGACCTTATATCTTGACAAATGGCCTTGTTAGACCTTATTACATCCAAATGAGTACTTTCAACACTAATGTAGACAAGATGACTCCAATAATAAACATGTTTGCATTCTATTATATTAAATAATCATTTAAAAGTATACACCATATCACTTGCATAGAATGAACAAATTTGATCATATTTAAATTGTAATATTTATATTTAAAATTATCAAGATATACACACAATGAACAAATTGAATCACATTTAATTGCAAATATTTAAGTTTTCAAGTACAAAGATATGCACACAATGAACAAATTGGATCGAATATCAACTTTCATATATAAGAAAATGAACAATAATTGTGTACATATTTAAAAATGACATAAACACGAAGTCAATAATAGAGCTAAAATATGTGGCATGTTCCATGTCAAGGTCGATATATAAAATACAAATGTTGAATATATACATAAATTGATCTTTAAATGACCACAACTAGAACTATATGTCTCTATCAATATCTATGGATGTGGTTTATGATAAAAACCAAGCCTCTTCAAAGTAGTACGTGGCTCTGTAGGTGTCTACACAATAAAAATTCAAATGCCATATCAGATATATTTTATCACAAAATAGATTAGAGTTTGCAAAATAACATCAAAATAACTAAATACTGAGCTGTAATTTGTTTGCAATTGAATTGTTGATTACTTCATGTCTTTCTTCTTCTCTTGGGTTGTGTAGTAAAGCTGATGGACCCCTTCTTGGATGATCAAGACTCCTAAAAAAAAGGAAAGGTAGAGGATCCATGGGAATTCATGAAGGGGGATGTAATAGGTAAAAATAAATTAATACAAGTTAAAAACATATTGTAATGACCTAAAAATGGTCATCTAAACCATAGATCCCCAATCTCAATGAATAATCAAGAAACCCTAATCTTGATTATTCTAAGTCCTAAATCAAACAAATAATTCATCAAATTTGAACTGATCTGACCTAAACCTTAGGTCCTAATCAATCATCTTACATGATTAATTAATCCCTAAAATCACATTACATTGGCAAATAAACTATATGTTAATTATTTAATTGATATTCTAATATATTAATTAAATAAAATTACAAAATTGTCAATTAAATAAAAAAAGGAATTAAATTAATTAATAAAAAAAAATATGCATTCAAAATCATTTAAATTATTAAAAATGCATAGGACATCATCAAATCTAGTTAACTGATTTATCATTTTGGAAACAATCCAGTTCCACTCAGTTAACAGATTCTCCACTGTTTATCATCTTGGAAACATTTCAGTTAACAAAAAATGAATATGGAAGTTTCCAGAAAGACTGATCAGTCAGTTCAGTCAAACTGAATCTTTTGACCAATCACATTGCTTGCACATGGATTGTGCTTCTTCAATCGAATCTGAGCCACTCTTTTCTTTTGATCTCGACCGTCGATTTGATAGAGATTTCTATAAAAGAGAAACTCTTTTCCTTCACAAAGGATCCTAATTTTTATTATCATTATTATGCTATATTTTTCATTCTAGATTTCTTGCATCTTAGATTAAATTTCAATTAGCTTATTTCACTTTTTTTTAAGCATGCAAATCAATCTAAATTAGAGCACACTTTGTTTTGGGCTTAAAACTGAATCTCTCATATTTCAATTTGGTGATTTAAAACTGAATCTAATTAGCTTTGGATTAACAACAATCCGCATTTGCATTTTTCATGTAGTTAATCAATCATCTAGAATAAATCCTTCATTTAGAATAGTGTGTAGTAATTGAGCTTGCGATGACCTAAGAGCAAGCTCATACTCCTACCTACTAGAAGGTAATGGATCAGTTTAGGTTAGTGTAGTTGTTTAATGTTTTCAGATTTCTTGATTTCTAACCCGTTAATCATATAAGGATCAATTGAAGTGAATGTTTGTTGTGCAGCTTGCAGTTACCCCATTTTCACATGCACATTTCTGGCACCCACCGTGCGGCTCAATTTTCACTTTGAGCCAAAACCCCTTTCCACATCCATTTTGAGCAAAATTTGAACCCCCATTGTGTCTGGGTCATCATTTCAGTTTGAAATGTCTATAAACATGCCCATATTTTCCCAAAGTTGAATTTGTGGAAATTTTTTTCCCTGAATAGGTCGTACAACCCTCTACACACAAATCAAGACAATTTATGTGCAAGTCAAGATTTGCACACTTATTGAGGCATGCCTATCAAGGTAACTTTTTTTCAAAAGTTTGGATCAGATTCAAAATCAGCCAACTTTACTATTAACCAAATGTGCACACAAGTCTGGTCTATTTAGCATCATCACTCAACCAAACCTTCACTAAGAATCTAACATCTGAATCCTTCAATTTACATTGACATTGTTTGACTTTGTTTAAAAACCATTTAGGTTTTTACCACGGGGGGCATGTGGGATTAAAACCCCACACCCCACCCACATCTCTCCTCCCTTACCCCACCGCTTTGCATCCCTAAACTACTACTTACACCGCTTACCTACCTCCCCTGTGCTACCTTCTCACATCTCCACTCCTTCCTCCCCCCTCCATCGCGTAGCCCCAAACCCCACCTCCACTGTGTTGATTCCACCTGCATCCACCTCCCACTATGTGGACACACAGTCTACTCCACCCACACACCACTTTCACCTAACCCCTTCTCTCCTCTAGCTCGTCCTCCACCCGCATTCTCTCCAACCCCACCTCTCCCATTTGCACAACAACCACCTCCTTACACCTTTGCGTTCAACCCACCGGCCTCCTCCATTCACCATCTCCCAGCCGCCCACATGCAGCCCTAACCTACCTCCACTCTTCCTCTTCCCCTCCACTACCCTACATAGACCTGCACTTCCCTTCCCCATGCTACCTCTCTTTCACACCTCCCTCTAGCGTTATTTACTCAACTCCCCTTCCTACACTCCCTACCCCGCTTCCCTCCCAAACCTCCTCTCCCGTGCCACTCTCAGCTTTGCCCAGCCCGCACGAGCAGCTCCTCCACCAACCCTGCCTCAACCTACCCATAGCCCTTTGCTACACAGAAACCTCTACCCTCTAAACAGGCTAATAGAAAATTAAACCCTGACATGTGGCAGGAGGCCACGCCATGTGCCACATCTTTTGCCAAGTTAGTGCCACGTAAGCAGACATGAGATTCACTCATTTTAAACTTTGACGACCATCTAACAACCATTTTTCAGGGTTAATCACATTTTGTGACGGCCTCCAAACCATAAAATTTAATCAAGAAGATTTCTAATGTCAGCGGGATTTCCAAATTGTTTTGCATTCACCATATGCATTTTTAAAATTGCAGTCTACTTTCAAACCCCCATATCTCACTCATTTTAGGTCCTTTTTTGGAGCATTTTTTTTTGATTTGGGGTAGAAGTTTGTAATGATCACTGTGGTAAGATTAGTTTTTGATTTTACTTGTTGGATGTATCATAAATCACTATTTTTGATGACTATACCCGCATATTCCCCCGTTTTACAGCTTTCAGAGCTTCCTATGGGCTCATATAGTAACGTTTTTGGGTGCATTTTTTTTAAAGTGTGTTATTTTTCATCTAGCTTCTGAGTATGCAATCAGATTTATGAGTTTATAATTTTTCTAACGCTGACGAGTTTTGGGCTTTATTGTTCTCTGGATTATCTTTTTGGTTTCAGCCTAACTGTGGTTTGTAGGATATTGAAAAATAAGACTAAAACATAGACTACTAATAAATCATGTTGTAGGTTGCCTTGATTGATATAACTCTAAACATTGTGCTTGCATTGTGTTTATATTTTATTAAAATAGGAACGCACATGCAAGAATTTTTAAAATGAACTTCTATCTGGTGTTTTAGGGATGGCAATAATGTCAAGAAACTATGTTTTCCCCCTTTTGGGATGATTATAAATCTAGAAACATTATTGTCATTCGTCGTTTGATATCTGCAACTTTAGAGGGCCTGTCCAAGTGGGAAAAAGTACTCACCCTTCGAGAATGACCCAAGAGAATAAGATAACGCCAAGCTTCTTTGACTCACTATAATAAAAATAATTCCTCAAGGCCAAAACCTTAGAAGATAAGTGGAATTTGAGCTTATACTTGGCTCTCTCCTAACACAAAGTAGGGATTCCAAGTCTCAATCACGTATCATGAACTGCTTGTGCTAAGGTGCTTTATGGGGTTAGCAGCTTGAATCACTCTTGCACGGACATAGAGGATACACTTAAATGAAGACCCTTACTAAAACCCTTTTTAGATAGTGGCCAAAATCCCTTTCTACTTGTTGATACATGCATTGTGAGACGCGCATGCCTAAGAAAACTCTCATGTACCCCTCTTGTTGAGATAATAAATGTATTAGGATCCTCGGATCTTGAGAAATTAGAAGCTTGGTAGGCTCGAGAAGTGTGTCATGGAGGGGAGCTAGTGCTACCAAGCTTCTAACTATCTGACTTGAATGGGTATTTTATTGTAAGAGGATTCAAACAAGTATTGTCAATTTCTCACCACCTAGGAATAGGGTTTGCTTGATGTGCTTGAATAGATAAGGGCTTCTTGATGTGTCTTGTGTGAGTGAAACATCATCACAACATCAAATCAAGCATCAAAATGATCAAAGATTCAATATCTGCACTTTCAGTGTTAACTGTCAACTCTTGTCTGAGTTTTCTACATCTGCTATCAAACTCTAGAAATCTATCAACTTGTTGTCCAAATTTCTCTTCTACTATGAAAGTTCTGTTTGAATTTTCACTGAATATGTGTTCCCACCAACATCATCACTAGTCTGTCTTTGACTGCAATCTATTGACAGTCTGACTCATTTCTATTTTGAATCTGATTTTGTTGTGCTAGTCAAAGTGACTTGTTATCTTATCATCTTTGTCTCCACTGTCCTTATCCTGAGTTGCGAGAGCGGGTTCGTTAACCTTGACTCAAGATCAGAGTTGTTGCTTCTCTCTCTCAGTTGGATTGTATCTCCTTTATCCTTTGGTCTTGGACTTAATCAACACTTTAGATATCACTTCAAAACCTGACATTCAATCAATCGATTCATCATACCTCCTCTTCAATCTTCTAAGAAAGTGCATCAAGACAATCTTACAATGTCTAAAAACAAATGGGCTAAACCTTATGGTCCTAACAACGCGCAAGAAGATATTCTTATGGCAAATCTATCAAAATATCTTGAATCTTTGAAATTTGAAATCCAAGAATTAAAGGGGGAAAGGGATACATAGTCCCACAAATCCTCATCAAGCTCAATCTATCCTTTTGTATTTGGTCATGATCAAGGAGTGGCTCCAAATCCATAAAAGATGCTGGAAACAACACAAAGTCTACCTCCCAAGGGATTAGTAACCTCATGAAAGAAAAAACTTGGGTTAAACACAAGAGGGACTTCACTCCTTTGGGACAATCTTATGAATTAGCATTGGAAGAAATTCTAGAGAATGAACTCATCACTTTACCTCAAGCCACATCATGTGGATTGAGATTATTGAGTACCTATTGTGCATATCATCAACAAAATGAGCATAAAACTTCATCTTGCATGGAGTTGAAATATAAAGTCCAATATCTCATAGATGATGGCATAATCAAAGTGGAGAATCCTAATTATTCATCTAATCTCAAGCATGATCAATATTAGGAATCCATGTCTAGAAACGGTTCCCATATTGCATCTACTTCTTCCACCATTTCTCCATCTCCTAAAGCTTCAAAACCAGTCACACCATCTTGATCAAAGAATGAGCCTAATGATGATTATGTCTACTCTCAAGGACTAGCTAATCAACATACTATTGGATTTACAATAATGGGGAAAGAAAGATGCTGAGACGGGGGGGGGGGGGAANAGGACTAGCTAATCAACATACTATTGGATTTACAATAATGGGGAAAGAAAGATGCTGAGACGGGGGGGGGGGTGAATCAACTCTTAAAACTTAACCACTTAAAAAAAATTGATTCACATTCATATATATATGTGAATTTAACCTAACATCAGATAACATCAATAACATGAAAAGTATAACTCATAAAACAAAATTTGGTAACCCATAAACCCAAATAGGTAAAACTGGGTGGGGATGACACCCACAAAATCTTCACTACTGTAGCAATAAAGTGTGCCTATTAGGGATAAAAGAGTTTGATTCCAACATGCAATCTACCTAGTTAAAGGTCTGTTCGGTTAAGAACTGAAGATCATTACAATCTACCTTGTTAAAGGATTTCAACTTACAGTAAAGTAAGCACTCTGCTAAAAGATTTAAAATGATCTTCTAGAACCACTCTGTTAAGAGATTTCACCTGATACACCTGTTAGAATGTTCCAAGTAGTGATCCTTCATTATGCACTCAGATGCTGATGACAGATCTACTCTTTCCAATACTTTCTGTGATCTCTCAATTTGATATGTCTTTACTCTACTTTTCACTGCTCTGTCATTTTTCTTGATCTAGGCTTCTTCTTAAAATGACTTACTGTTCATCTCTAATGAACAAAAACCCTTCTTTTTATATCTCTTTCTTACACACTTCTTTCTATTTTCTAGGGTTAGAAGCAATCTTATATGTATTTTCAGATATGGTAGCGAGATCTAGATCAATGATCAAGATCTATAGTTTATGCTTCCAATGCATTCTGATTTCTTGATTGGCTCCATGCCATGCATATTATAAAATAATTAAATGCATAATTAACTTAGTAGACAAATATTAAATGCATACAAATGTCAGCCCAAATCTAATACAAGTCAGCCTAAACTGTTTGCATCAAAGTTTGAATCATTCCTGACATGTATGCAAAAAATGTTCTGCTCAACACTTAACATCTCTATCGCTCGACACTTAATATTCTACTGGGCTCGGTATGATATAAATCAGCAACCTAAAACTTGCTTGACAATGTTGCTCAGCCTTGAATTTTTGGCTCGGCCACAGTGATAATCAACTAAAACTGCCTGAGTAAATGACTAAGTGTAGGTCAATAATCATCAACAAAACTTAGGGATTAACAATCTCCCCCTTTGATATTAGTGGAAAAAACACACTTATCTTTTCAATTCATTCCATCCAAAATGTTTCCTAAGTACACAATGTACTCCCCCTAGGAATGTACATCATACTACATACAAAAATTTACATAGTATACATGCCTTAAAAAAATTATTTACATTGATACCTGTACTGATTTCCTTATGTTGTATCCTTGTCAGTCCTATCAGATTCCCCCTTGTTTTTGTCACTGATTGTAGGTGGGGTCAAGTTATACTTGTCCAAAAACTATTTATGAAGTTGTAAGGTGGATGCAAATGCAGATTCCTAACTGTCCTTGACAAACTTCATAACCTCTATTTTCACTTCTAGCTCGGCAGCTAGACTTACTAAAATTTCTGCAGTGGAGAGATGAGAATCTCTCTTAATCAATTCATTTGCAGATGAGAGTTATTTTTGAATGACCTCCAGATGAGGTATCAGGCTTGTCTGAATAGTAATCAATTTGGTCCTAATCCGACCATCGTCAGCCATGAGCTCGACTATCCTCCTTTGTGCATAAGTCAATCTGTTAAAATGTAAGGAGCTAGTGCTAGCATCCATACTCAGTGAGCTTCCAGTTGACTTTAAGTCTAGTTGCAATTTATCTAAATCCTATAGATTATCCTTTGTGAAGAATTCAACATTAGATAACTTCTTATACAAAGAATAAACATTTGTTGCAACCGCCTCTAAAATTTCAACCAGAGAAGAAAGTTCAACCTGTTTTACCGCAATCTCTCCGGAGATTTTTTCTAGTACTTTGTTCTCAAGTTTCCTCTTAGACCATTGCAACAGTTTCTCATTGGCTTCAATGTTGTCATCATTTACCTTTTGCACAATGTGAACTAACTGTTCAAGAATAGGAGCTTTAGGGTTTTCATCTTCCATGTCAAAATCTTTTACAAATATATCTTTGATGTCATGTAACACTTGCTTGTTCTTATGCTCCCCTTTTAGTTCCTCCTATCTTTTCTTCCTCTTAAGTAGCTCTTGAAGAGTCTCAATCTGTTCATAAGACAAAACATTGGGATCCCATGGTGGAATCACAATAACTTCATCTAATGTGACATCAATAATCAAAGACTTCTTCCTCATAGCTTTCCTCCTCTTAAATTTAGGTGAACTATTGCTTGACTTTGTTTCTACAATACCTTTTCCAGTTTTAGTAGTAGACACCATTGCATCTTTCAATTCACTCAAATTTGCCTGCTGATCAGGCATGCCTCCTATTTTAATTCCTATGGGAGTTGATGATACAGAATGTGGTAGATCAACCAAAACTTGCACTGCCTCTTATTCTTTAGGCTGATTGTTAGTATCTCTTATCTCCTCACTACTATCTAGAACTAATTTCACAACCTCTAAAATAGGTGAATGTTGTGCAGTTACCTCTTTTTCAATTATTTTCTCCTTTATTGCTTCTTTCTGAGCATCATTATCCTCGGGTTCCTTTTGAGTTCTCTCTTCATCTTCTTCTATACTCTTCTCTCTTTCAACCTCAGTTGCCTTAATAGGTGATTCTATAATTGAGTCCCTCAGCTCATCCTGATCCTTGGCACCCAAATTGCTAGAGTCATCAATTGTCACATCAATTGGACTGTCAATTGTCAGATCAATAATGTTAACTATCTTTGTTTGTCCTTGTGCTTCTGTTCTAGTCTTCTCAGGCTCAGTAGAAATTTAAACTATTGATTTTTGTGGTACAGGGGTGGATTCAGTTTATTTAGCCTTCGGCTCAGATGTTCCTTCATTAGTTTTCTTCTCTTTTGGAGCAATCAATCCAAAAATTTCCTTCCAAATCCTAGTACCTGGGCACCAGAAATGTGCGTGGAATAATCTAGGAAGAGTATGAACACCAATATATAAGCCCTCAGGATATATTGATGAAACAGTGACCAATACAACCTAAATATGAAGGATTTTATTAAAATGAGCTTGGATGGTGAAATAAGCATGCAAACTAGTTATGAAACATAAAATGAATCTAACAATTAGTATTTGCTATTAAATGATATGCAATCTAACATAAAAATGGCAGCATAACAATGCACAAAATGATCTCTATGGAAGGCCTATTTGCTCTCAAAACAGGCTTCTATTTATAGAAGAAATGGGAGAGAGAGGGGGCACATGGGTCATTAATGAGCTTGGAGGCCCAATAAATGCACATGTAGGTGCAATTAATGCCCAAGGCATTAATGAGGCATGGGAGAGACAT
>MU223807.1:1150082-1221479 GCA_018584345.1 Thuja plicata | reverse complement strand
ATTATTTAAAACAAATAAATTGCTTTTTAATAATTAAGGGACTATAGCCATTTTAATAAAATTAATAGGCTAGGGGAATGGGTTGGAATGCAAGTGATTCATTTGATTTAGGGATTTATTTAATTCCTTCATATTAAATATTATAGCTATGTTTGATTTTGGTTTGATCTGATTGGTTGATATTGCTTTGAATCGTATGGCTATAATAGTTAATATAAATCAGTGATAAAAATCACCTAGGACATTAAATCGATTTAAAAGAAATATGCCAAACAGTAACAGGGTCGCTTGGACATAAATCGAGGGCATGATCACACTTAGGGAAAATAGGGTCTATAGTTGCGACAGACCAAATTCAGGTGGTTACACTTTGTTGTACTATACCTTCAATATCATTTTTCAAAATAGCATAACCTCTCTATTTAGGTATGAATTTATGCTTATACTCTTCAACAAATTTGGCTCTCTATTTCTTGGTCAGCTTAGGAATGACTTGAGCTAATGTGCCTTCTCTTATCTGTCTCTCAGTTGTGAGTGCAAATTCCCAGTTTCCAGATAGAAATTCATATAACTCACTCGGCACATTGTTTCCTATTTCTATAGGAGTTAACTTAAAATTACACATCATGTCTAGAAGAGCTTCCTGAACCTTATTCTTGTCTTCTACCTTCAATTTTTCATACTTGATAAACTTAAAACCAGATAACACTACATAATTTATCAAGTTTTCACATACCTTATTAATATATGTGGGTCTCTTGAATGATGCTATTGGTATGTTGCTGGGTTCATCAGTTTTAGTCTTGTCTTCATCACTTTCTAGATCCAAATGCAGTTTCCTTCTTGGTTTCTTAACTTGTAGGCTCGACACAGCCTTTGTTGCAAATTTTGTCTTTGATCCAGAAATAATTTCTCCAATCTTCTTTACATAAAATTTTGTTTGCTCTATTGGAGATGTGGCAGAAGGTGCCCTTGTCCTTGGATGATTTTCAATGGGAGTGGTAACTCTAGGTTTTTCTTTACTCAGCTTGATTACCTTTTCTACTGCTGGTCTCTATCCTTTTTCCTTAACATTAATCTCTTCTTCAGATTCACTGACTTCTACTTCTTGTTCTTCAGATACATCTTCACCTTGTCCAATAGATATGTCTAGAGGTGCATCCTCTAGCTCCTCATCACTTGGCAAGCCAACCATCTTTTTCAGATTTTTCACAATCTTTTTCCTCTTTCCCTCCATGGTTCCTACCTTAAGATTCATTAAAATCTTTGCCTTCACTTCATCATAATTTCTGAATATTTTTTCTTTTGTATCAATCTCCTCTGCTAGGAGTGCTATGATAGCTACTGATGTTTCATCAATATTAACTTCATAGGGAAATGGATCCATCCATGATACCCTAGGTGTCACAACCTGAATATAAGTGTAATCTGTATCAACTAAGAAACATATCTCTTCATAGTGATTTTCCACAAGTGAATTGGGAATTCTGGTCCTCAACCTCATTCTCTTTTTGAATTGCACAAAATATTTTCCCATAATACTATTGAAATTGTTGCCTAATTGCTGAACACATTCACTAATCTATATAGTAATAGGTCTATCCTTCTTCCAAACAATATTTCCTAGTGTAGGAAATGACTTCTATACATAGAAGAATATACAAACTATCAAAGAGCCAAACTTACATGATGAGCTTTTAGATTTTCTAATTGATAGTAAGTTCTCGGCTAGTTGTGTCAACTGCAGCTTGGCAAGGTCGTAGGCATGATTCTTCTTCACTATCTTCTATGCCTGGTCCACGGCTATGCAGGGAACACTATCCAGTCGGCTAGACTGATAGAACTTGTGGGAAATCACTCTTACTCCAAAGTCAAGTTCTAAATCTTTAATTGTAGAGATAGTCATACCTCTGTTGTTCCAAACAGCTCCAGTGTTAGCTACTATCTCTTCTTTACTTTGATCTCTCATAGTTCATTTACCACTGATAATAGAATATCTAGTTACTCTATGAATAATATATTTTATGATCCTAACTGGTCCATTGTCCAGCCACAAATGCATATTATGAACTCAGCTTAGGACAACCTTAATCCATTCATCCTTGAATTCTGACAAAAAATCTAGGGCACGAGTTAACCCTTTGTCAGCTAAATGCTTGAATTCGTCTTTCAGAATTCCATTTTCACACAACTTGTCATATGATTTTCTTAATTCATTATCACCCACTTTGCCAATTTTAACCATGTAGCAGGATCTAACATCATGAATCATAATTACCTTTGGTGGGATTGATGAGAGAGCTCCATTCAGATCACTTAGAATTGCACTTTTGAGAACGGCTCAAAATTTTGTTGGTGCACATGCATCACTTCTTACTAGCTTAATTTTTTTCATCTCCTCCTCCATTCCCTTAACTAGTGTGGAAGAACTTGCATCCATAATCTCTAAAATTAGGGTTCGAGAATGAAGAATAGGGTACCTCGACAAGTAACTCTTCACACTATTCAAGTTAGGGTTGCCGATGGCACGCTGACAAAATTATTGAAACAAACTTTACTAAGATCAATTCTGTAACTTCTTTGATCACTCTGTGAATGCTGAAAATCGCAAGGTAAAAATGAATAATAGACTGTTCATCCTTATATAGACTCGAAAGGTCAAGATAGGTAAGCAATAAATATTTTACCTATTAGGTTAGTGCAAGCCAGTTGTCATTGGTCGACTAACACAACTAGTATACCACTCGGCTTACCATACTTGACCATCACAAGTTACTTGGCCAACCAACTTGGCACCTATAGTGCAGATAGCTCTTCTCAGCACTTGTCACATACATGTCCTAGTGCATCTTAACATATACAGATATGGACTTTGGCAGATTGACATATTAGGAACTGATGTGAGATTTGAAATTTAAATGCAATTCCTTACATACCTTTATAGCTCATTTGGAGATGGTGTGATCACCTGATCCATTGGATTGGGTGACGTTGGCTTCAGTGGATTCATTGTTTCTCAGCTCTGTTTTCCTTACCCATATCTGGTTCATCTGTGCTCTTATTTCTTCAACAGTAGGAGCAGAAACTCTTTTCCTACACTCTCTCTTAGTGTGACATATCTTCAAACAACTAAAACAGACTAAGCTTCCATTCATCCAACTCTTAGATTTCCCTCTTACATGTGTCTTTAAGCAATCTTCAGGTGCATGTCCATATTCTTCACAGTAATGACAACTCTGCCTTGTATTATAATCCCAGTTGTAAGTGTTTCCTTTCTTGGATGCTTTTGTTTGTGTCTTTGATGTCCATTGTTGTTTAGCATTAGATCTATAGTCTTGTGCTTTATGACCATGTTTCTGACACTTGTAACAATAACCATTAAATCTTGGTTTGGGAGGTACATCACTTGCTTCAACCCAACATTCATGTGCTTTATGTCCAAATTTCTTGCAATTAAAATAGTAACCATTGAACTTAGGTTTAGGATTGGAATTACCTTTCTTGCTTTGGAAAATGTTTTCTATATGACCTGGTTTTCCACAGTGGTGGAAAACATGCTTGGTGTGCTTTGTCTTTGCATTCCTCCTTTCACCATTCTTAGATGATTCTCCTTTCTCAGCATATGTCTTTTGTTCAGTGTGACCTAATCCAGAAGAATCCTTTGACCTCCTTGATGCTTCCATCAGATTCTCAAAATGAGTCAAAGCTTCATTAGGTTTATTCAACCTTTCATTCAGTTCCTTCTCAGATCTCAAATCATCTTTCAATTGATTTTTCTTATATCTCAGATTCATCATTTCCATATCTTTCCTACTAATCTCCTGATTTGCAAGTAGCATTTGATTTTCCATGTCAACCTGATTGATTGTCATCATTTGCACATCATGAGTCCTTTCATCAAGTCTGATAGGCATCACTCTTTTGTATTATTCTACCATAGCTTTGTCATCTTCAACTTTCTTCTTTTGTTCCACTACTTCACATAGTCTTACTGTCTGCATTTCTTGTTCTCTTTTCAAGTTTCTGACTTCTTCACATAGTGCATTGTTCTTTTTTAGTAGATCTGCAATTGCTGCATCGGTCTCAGTAGAATCTCCATTCTGAAATAGATTTATAGTTTTATCTTCCTGGTAATGAGTATCATTCATTTGTTTGGCCAAATCTTTCCTAGCTGTCAATGATTTCTTGAATTCCTATCTTGCTATCTCAAGCTGATGTAATGCTAGCTGAATCTCGATCTTCTGATTCTTAATGACTTTACCTAACTTGTAAACCTCCATCTCATGATCTGTACTCACAAGCTGATTAAAATCTTTTGTAGGTGAACTACGCTCTGATACCAATTGTTGGAAGTACAATAATGGGGAAAGAAAGATGCTGAGAGGGGGGGGGGTAAATCAGATCTTAAAACTTAACCACTTAAAAAAAATTGATTCAAATTCATATATATATATATATGAATTCAACCTAACATTAGATAGTATCAATAACATGAAAAGTATAACTCATAACACAAAATTTGGTAACCGAGAAACCCAAATAGGTAAAACTGGGGTGGGGATGACACCCACAAAATCTTCACTACTGCAGCAATAAAGTGTGCTTGTTAGGGATACAAGAGTTTGATTGCAACATGCAATCTACTTGGTTAAAGGTCTGTTTGGTTAAGAACTGAAGATCATTACAATCTACCTTGTTAAAGAATTTCAACTTACAGTAAAGTAAGCACTCTGCTAAGAGATTTAAAAAGGTTTACTAGAACCACTATGTTAAGATATTTCACCTAATACACCTGTTAGAATGTTCCAAGTAGTGATCCTTCATTATGCACTCAGATGTTGATGATGGATCTGTTCTTTCCAATACCTTCTGTGATCTCTCAATCTGATATGTCTTTACTTTGCTTTTCACTGCTCTATCATTCTGCTTGATCTAGGCTTCTTCTTAAAATGACTTACTGTTCATCTCTAATGAACAACAACCCTTCTCTATATATCTCTTTCTTACACACTTCTTTCTATTTTATAGGGTTAGAAGCAATCTTATATGTGTTTTTAGATTTGGCAGCGAGATCTAGATCAATGATCAAGATCTATAGTTTATGCTTCCAATGCATTTTGATTTCCTGATTGGCTCCATGCCATGCATAGTATAAAATAATTAAATGTGTAATTAACTTAGTAGACAAATATTAAATGCGTAGAAATGTCATCCCAAATCTAATACAAGTTAGCCTAAACCGTTTGCATCAAAGTTTGAATCAATCCTGACATGTATGCAAAAATTGTTCTGCTCGACACTTAACATCTCTGTCGCTCGACACTTAATATTCTACTATGCTTGGCATGATGTAACTTGGAAACCTAAAAATTTCTCGGCCTTGAATGTTTAGCTCAGCCACAGTGATAACCAACTAAAATTGCCTAAGTAAATGACTAAGTGTACGTCACTAATCATCAACAAAACTTAGGGATTAACACATACAACTACAAGTCTTTCTCAGGATTCAAAAATCATTGACCCAAAGTGTCCATGTGTTTCAACAAATATCAAGTCTATTCCAAATGATTGTCTATCAGCTTGTCAAGAATCCCCTATGTAGATCAAAACTCCTACGTCATCCTCCAAAGTGGATCCATGTCAAGAGAACAATCCACAATGTGAAGAAACATATATCATTAATGATCAAGATCAAGACACCATCCATCCTTATCCAATGGTTGACCAGAGTCACATATCCCTAGATTCTGAGGATGATCCTCTCATAGCCTTTCATTCCTTCCAAGAAGATATCCCTCCAACTCAAGAAATACATTTCCCTTCATCTCCCAAGTAAGATCAAGATATCCTTTCTGGCATCTCTAATGAGCCTATTGAAAATAAAGATAAAGGAACCCTTTGTAAACCATCTAAATATCCTTGTCAAGATTAGAGCATCCCATCATCGCCATGTCATACCCCTCCACCTCAAGAAACCATCATTCCTCTAAATCCCTTGCATACCAATAAATCCTCTCAAGTTTCAATTGTTCCTATCAAATTTTCTCATGCTCCTATTGATATAAAGATGAATTCTAAAGAGAAGAGCCTTGGTCATGTAGCTCACTCTAAAGATGTTGATATTCCTTATACACCTTATCTCCCTCCATTCAAACATAAGCATCAACCTTCACTATCATCCAAATCCATCCTTGGTCCCTATATCCCAAAGCTAAAACTATCAAACCTTCCATCTATATTGGGTCATTATATCCCTCCATCTACCATGCCTATCACTACTAGCTTGTCACCCACTTCCACTATCCCCTATCAAGATCAACAAAGACATGCATCCTTGAAATCTCCCTATCAACCCATCCATATCGACCCTATTCATCCACACTCCCCAAGTCTTTTGGAAGAAATTGGGATATGCAATGAAAAAATCATAAATACAAGAAACCACATACATATGAAGATCACTATGTCCTATCTAATCAAAATGTGACTATAAAGAAAAAAGAAATATTCAAGAGACCATAAAGGTCCACTGAGAAAATGATAAAATCAAAGCAAATATGGGTTCCTAAATCCATAATGGAATAATTGCATTCTAAATCATCCAAAAGCAAAGGAAAATCAAAAGCTATGTGGATTCCCAAGTCTCTTCCAAAGGACTTGGATACAAAAAGAAAATCAAAAGCTATGTGGATTCACAAGTCTCTCTTAAAATGCTTGAGCAAAAAGGAAAAGTTAGAGTTGGCATCCAAGCTTCCAAAGTCTTCTACTCCATCTACATCTAAATATCTCCCATCTTCTAACTCTATTTTGGGTCCTCATGTCCCAAAATCCATTACCTTGAATGTTGCATCCATCTTAGGTCCTCGTATACCAAGATCCATATCCACTCATACATCAAAACCTCAAGCTATTCCATCCACTTTCCCTCCATCCATCCACTACCCTTCAAGGGGTGTGTCAATGTTGATCTTATCACCATACTCCATCCTATATACTACTATTCCTCTTACCCAATCCATCATATAAATCCTTGGCTACCATCTTCCTTATCCTCCATATCATTTTTCCCTACCATCACCCTATCAACATCTTTGAGCATTTTTCAGCGTCCTTGGCCGATCATAGCATATCTTTCAAAGGAGCACTATCTAAAGAGAAAGAAGCTTTAAGTTCCTCTATAAAATCAAAAGTACAAAAGGAAAAAAAAAAAGAAAAAAAGAAAAAATGCCTTGGTGAAAACCTGGTAAACAGGCACCTTAGTAGAAAAAGTAAAGATAAATCAATCTGTCCTATGGTGAAAACCACTTCTTGTGGTGCTTGGGATAAGTACCATGATGAAAACCTGGCAAAAATGCATCATGCATAATACCTCCCACTTGCACTCTTCACTTTGGGGCAAGTTCCTTCCATGTCATCTTATCCATCATATCTTACATCCAGTTAACCCATAAGCATCCATGTTCCTAGCAGTGATCTTGACAAGGTTGAACTTATCCATGAGCACACATGTATCCTGGCATGCATTATCCTTTCCATCAGCCTATCCATGGTACCCTATCATGATCTCGCTTATCCCAAGCCTGTCCTTCCTAATCCCAAACTATTCACTTATACCTTCATCACCCCTTATCCCAATCACACTATCATAGCTATATCCTATCTAATTGACCCCTTGGTATTGATAAAAAATGGAAAAACAAGTTGTTATAAGTCTCTTGACATGTCCACTCTTTTGGACCACATGCTTTTCATGACATTAGGTCATTATCTTATATGCTATTCAACACTTCTCCCTAAGCCTACATGTCTATATTATTTTTTTCCCTAAATTGGGTAACCTTGAGGAGATTGTCCTTGAGGGTTGCATTCACCCTCTTCATCCATGATTGTTTATTCACGTCATCCATCATCTTTCTAATCCATCTACAATGTCCTACACCTTACTAGATATTGGAGGAAAACCAATGTGATCTTGCTTGCGACAAGCGTAATCTCTAAAAAATCTAAAAATTGGAAAAAGTCTTGAAAAAATGATCATCTTGGTGAAAAGCTAGCAACAGGTGCCTTGATGCATTGATAAAAAAAATTAAAAAAAATAAAAAAATTCAAAAAAAGATTGAAAAAGAAGAAAAAGGATGGCGACACAGACATGCTTACCAGGTTTTCAATGATCACATCATCTGGCAAGACCCCATCACTTGGGGCATCTCATCTTCATCACATCAAATCAAGTTGAGATTATCATAAATCATAAGCAACCCAATCAATTGTCTTATACACTGATGGATACATTCAAAACAAGACAGATCGGTCTTAGATGAGTCATTCATTTTTGAAACTAGGCACATTGATCAAATTGGCTTCATCTCTTCAAATCAAGTCAATTTTTGCTAAATAGAATCTCTTCCAAGTAGGTGAAAACCTGGAAAACATGTGCCTCTTGTACCCAACGCTCTATCTATCAATTATCAGTCTTGGCATCAATCCTTTGCTTTAGTTTTTACATAGCTTTCAGTCACTTTTGTGACACTCTGGTTCTTCTGAAAACCCTCCTAGCTTGAAACTGATCCAGAGTCATAACCTAGGGGCAATCAAATCAGATTTGTGCTCACAGTATGAGACAAGTTAGTAATCGTCATTTGTTACTAGGGGCATGGGTCCCCAAATTTGATCACATCTTTGGCTTGCACCAGAGTTAGTAATCTTGTCATTTTTTAAGGACAACTTGCTACTGACATAAACAGGTGTTTCTCAACACCAAAATCAATAGTGTTTCTTAACACTATCTTTGGATGCATATGTGTTTCTTAAAACACATTGGATATTGCAAATGTAAAAAAGAGATCGATAGAAATCAAACACATCGCACTCACAAGCATGATGGTGTTTCTCAACACCTCATACATATACACATCTGAAAACTTTGAAACTGGGTGAAGTATGCTAAAATTCTATTTGTATGATGTCTATTCTAATTGATTTTTGTTAATTTTTTCTTTGTCTACTGCTTGTTGGGGTGGTCCCGATGATCCTAGAATGTCAAATAAGCTGGGTGTATGTGATAAGAGCTCCTACATTAAGGTAGAAAATCCTCACATCCCTCGATCCTATTTATTTGTACGCCAAGGTGAGGTTGGAACTATCTCCTTGACTGTTATTGCTCTGCTTGTTTGCACAAGATCGTACTCATGGTTATCTTGGTTTTAAATGCCTCGATGCTAGTGTACACTTGAAACATCAACTGGAAACAATGTTCAAGTCATCTTGGCTATTGTGCCTCAATGCTTACATTGGTATCCCATATCTTATCCAATGAAAGTCATAGTCATATTCTTATGGGCACAGTGGCACTAGTAAGGATTGTATCGACTCTGCTGTTCCAAAAATGCTTGATGATGAAAATTTTCAATGCTAAATCTTTAGTGACTACACCTTAGGTTGCATTCATGTTAGTCTTGCATCTGCATTTGCATAGTGTTGAAATCTGCATAATATCGATATCTCTCTCCAATGTGAAGGATATGAGGTTCTTATCGATCAATCTTCATTTCATCAAGTGGTCAGTTGTGCATGAACATGGCATCCCTCATTAATTCGACTGTCTTGATTCCATTTTCAGGATCGAAATCAAAATCTGAAATTGACCACTTAAACAACCAATGGAAATCTCTCATGATTTTCTTCTAATCAATCCTTGTATCTTACTTTTGGTCAATCTTGGTCACCATGACCTCTCATTTAGTATAGATTATTTTCTAACTGCTTGGGACCATTTTCTAATCAGATCAATTTCTTCCTAAATTTTCTAATCAAATGAATTACTTCTCATCACTGGGGCACCTAGCCATATTTTAATTTCGCTCCCGAGGGGGCAGGATCAGGACATCAACATTCTAGTGATCACATCCCCAATCAAAACCCCATCGCTTGGGGCATCTCAACTTTATTACATCAAATCAAGTTGAGATCATCTTAAATCAAAGGTAACCTAATCAATGGTCTTAATACAGTGGTGAATACACTCGAAACTAGATACATTGATCAAATTGGCTTTAACGCTTCAAGTCAAGTCAATTTTCTTGCTAATCAAATCTCTTAATGGTAATCAATTTCATCACTTCAAATCAAACTGGTTATTCATTCAAACCAATCAAAAGGTTTAAGAGTTCCTGACAGATGTTCGGTTTCATCGCTTCAAATCAAACTAAGCATTTTGTTTTATATCTTTTGATCAATATTCTTCCAATCAAGCTCGAATTCGGTCTTCTTCTTCTTCAAAACAATGGTTTCATCACTTCAAATCAAACTATTCTTGATCTCATCGCTAACAAGTCTTTGAATCAATGTGCTGATCACACATCAATTCAAAGAGGGGCAAATGTAATGACCTAAAAATGGTCATCTAAACCATAGATCCCCAATCTCAATGAATAATCAAGAAACCCTAATCTTGATTATTCTAAGTCCTAAATCAAGCAGGAAATTCATCAAATTTGAACTGATCTAACATAAACCCTAGGTCCTAATCGATCATCCTACTTGATTAATTAATTAATCCCTAAAATCACATTACATTGGAAAATAAACTATATGTTAATTATTTAATTGATATTCTAATATATTAATTAAATAAAATTACCAAATTGTCAATTAAATAAAAAAGGAACTAAATTAATTAATAAAAACAAATATGCATTCAAAATCATTTAAATTATTAAAAATGCATATGACATCATCAAATCCAGTTAACGTATTTATCATTTTGGAAACAATCCAGTTCCACTCAGTTAACTGATTCTCCACGGTTTATCATCTTGGAAACATTTTGGTTAACTGAAAATGAATATGGAAGTTTCCAGAAAGACTGATCAGTCAGTTCAGTCAACTGAATCTTTCAACCAATCACATCTCTTGCACATGGATTGTGCTTCTTCAATCAAATTTGAGCCACTCTTTTCTTTTGATATCGGCCGTCAATTCGAGAGAGATTTCTCTAAAAGAGAAACTCTTTTCCTTCACAAAGGATCCTAATTTTTATTATCATTATTATGCTATATTTTGGATTCTAGCTTTCTTGCATCTTAGATTCAATTTCAATTAGCTTATTTCAGTTTTGTTTAAGCATGCAAATCAATCTAACTTAGAGCACACTTTGTTTTGGGCTTAAAATTGAATCTCTCATATTTCAATTTGGTGCTTTAAAACTGAATCTAATTATCTTTGTATTAACAACAATCTACATTTACAATTTGCATGTAGTTAATCAATCATTTAGATCAATCATCTAGATTAAATCCTTCATTTAGAACAATGTGTAGTCATTGAGCTTGCAATGACTTGAGAAAAAGCTCATACTCCTTCCTACTAGAAGGCAATGGATCGGTTTAGGTTAGCGTAGTTGTTTAATTTTTTTAGATTTCTTGATTTCTAACCGGCTAATCATATAAGGATCTATTGAAGTGTGTGTTTGTCGTACATTTTTCTGGTACCCCATTTTCACACATACACATATATGTCGAGAAACACTTAAAAATTAAAAATCCACGGACTAAAAAACACTAAGTAATAGAGCCTCATATAGTTCTCCTATACTCATAGGAGGTACAATAATTGATGAAATAGTTACAATAATTTCCTATATGGTAAATGATAAGAGTTGTTATAGTCATAGAGGAAGGAATTAGGGATTTCAAACAAACGAGAATACAATCGAACCTGAGTTGACAAGAGAGTTTCAACTAAGAAGACATACATACCTCTTCCCTCTATTGTGATGGACCCCCTATTTGATGATCAAGAATCCTAATGAAATGGAAAGGTAGAGGATCTATGGGAAGTCACGAAGGGGGTTGTAATAGGTAAACGAAAATTAATACAAGTTAATAACCCGAAGTTGTTGATAAAACACTAAAAAAATAAAAAAAATGCATGTGCTTATATCTAAACACACATGTTTAAAATATATAGAAAAAATGCATACCAGAGCCTTAGATGGTTCTCCTATACTCTTAGGAGGCATCACCACTAATGAAGTAGCTATGACTATTTCCTGTATGAAAAATGATAACAAATGTTATAGTCATAGAGGAAGGATTTGGAGTTTTTGAATGAACAAGAATTCAATCAAAGAGGAGTTGAGAAGAGGGTTTCAACTAAGAAAAGGAGATGAAAGTGAAGATAGATACGTTACCTCTTCCCTCTCCTAAACCTCTGTGACATTATGTGTATTCATCAATTCTGTAAACCCCAATTTTTTCTGTATATAGAACAAACAAAAAAGACTTTAAATCAGTCTACATGTACATCTTTAATCATAATACATTCCAACAAATATATTTAAATTATGTTAAATTACCTTTTGGATTTTAGGTGTCTGCGATGATTTCTTTTTTTGTCTCGGTGTGCTAGAAGACACCTTTCACACATGAGATGTCCTAGAGCTAGGTGGGGTAACCTAAGAGAAAAAATTAATATAAGAGATACAAATATATAATATTAAATATAAGTCAAAAAATCTAAATTTAAATTACTCACATGGGTTCAATTAAAATTATAAATAAGAGCTATGTAAAATATATCACAAAGCTTTCTAGGAAAATGTTAATGGACAAAAGTGTGACATCATCAACTTGGGACATTTGAGCCCCTGACAATCCATATAAAACACCAAATAAATATACAGTAGAGAGTTACTAAATATTAACAAAAAATATTTTGAAATCAAGGTATTATTGTATTTGTAGGATATTAAAAATCCTTACCTCTGGTGTCGAAGCTACATATGTGTGTGGAGTGGAAAGAACACTACATGGTGTACTCGCACCACTTGTTGCACTATGAAATGCATATTATTCATATATTAATTTAAAATTTTCTATAAATAAAAATTTGCTTTCATTTATAAGATTTAAATGATTAATAAATAACATTTCATAAATACAAATGAACACACCTACATCTCCTATCCACTAGAAAACACCATGGTCATCAAGTCATCAATGAGGGCCACATTCTTTGTAGTGGAAGCATGACATATTCTCTTGCAATGTGCACACAAATAAGATGTGGAACCATCCTCATTCGTGTCAATATCTACCCCAGAACATATATTCTGGTAGCTAGCACACATATTATCAATAGGCTGGGCTGAGCCAAACTATACATCTGATGTTGAGGAAGGCAATGCACATACTGATCCATCCTCTGGTCTAACTAACTATGTGCCATGTTGAACAATAGCATCATTTAATGACGTAGCTTCTTGAAGAGTCTATAACTTCATAGAATATTTAGGGTTACTAGGACTATGATGTGAACCATGGGTTTAGGAGCTAAAGCATTCCTATGCTACGGGTCTACCACCCTCTGAGCCCCTGGTCTATCCTACACAGAGACTCCCCCTCTACCTTAGAAATCCTGCATGTCAAATTAGTTTGGCTTCAAGCCGAGGATAAACTCACAATATACCTTTCTCAAGAAATATAGAACCACCTCATAGTTATTAGAAGGTGGTTGGTCAAAGACCATATACCACCTATCCCAAAAAGCATTTTTCATCCCAGTGTGGTTACACCAATCTATAGGACACCTCTTCGAATCATTAGCTAGGATGATGTAACAACAAGCCTTTCTCTCCTACCCTAACCTCCAATAGAGTCTTTAATAGGTCTGTCTCTAGCCTAGATAGGGTTCTTCACTAACCCTAACCTTCAAGGAACTCTCTCTCAAGTTCCCACTCAATTTCAGCTTGAGTACACCAACAAGAAAACCAAACTACTTCAACACCTAGCCATAGTGCTCTTCTTGCAATTCTTCACAAACTGATCCCAATGGATCCAAAACTCTTCCATATGGAGAGGTAGTCTCCTAGATTTTTTATTGGACCAATTCCAATGTCCACAAACTTCTTTTGGACTGCAACCCTAAACAAGTTCCAAGAACCAAGCTAATTTTACCCAAAAGAGGGCTACAAGCATTAGGCCTAATTAGGCTCTTTTTCTGCGATAAATTGTAAACCTCCTTAAAAATTTGGAAAAATAGCACTGGATACAGATACCCTTTATCTATACACTAAGTATTTTCTAGGTCTTGTTCCCCAAAAGTGTACGTACAGTACCGCCTATCATCATGCCTAAAAATTAGGGTTTCTAAGCAATTAGTATGTCTGCACAAAAGAACTTGTTCTTGGAATACTAAAATTCTCTCCCAAACTTCTCCTTCAATTTGGGGCTCCTCCACACACCACACTACCTCTCCACAATCATTGATTGAAGCAATGAATGCTTTCAATCCCTCCCATTAGCTCTGCAACTGCTTATGATCCCTAGCTATGCAACTCTGGCTTGCCTAGGGTATCATATTAAAAATAGATCCCATGCTTTCCAAGGCCCCTCCTTCATTGTACAATATGTACATGGAGTTACCTCCCTAATCCCAAATTCCTGTGTAGATTCCATAGTGGGAAGAGGATCTATGACCTCGTCTTCATTAGTTGCCTGATTTAGACCAGCGACTAGACATAAAACAAAATAATTTACAAAAATAACTAGAAATTTACAAACTAGAAATCCAAAACCACATAGAATATTAAAAACACCTACTCTAACACTACCATGGATTATAGTATTCAATTCAATCCATTCAAACACCAATTTCTTAGAAAAATACTAACTGTGACTGTTCTTTCTATTACTCAATACGTACACACAATTTTAAAAATAAGGCAACCCTTTCAAATGGTCGAGGATGGCCTTAAGTAGTTTACCAAAACCCAAAATAAATGGTTTCAAATAGTTATGAAACTAGTTGCTCAAAGTTTCAAAAATGCAACAAATGTTGTCAATGTTGTCGATGACAACATTGACAACTTTTACATCTTTTTGGATTTGCTATCCAAACTTGGTCATAAGTCCACCAAACTTAACCAAATGATAATCTATGGTGTTAGAACATTGAAATAGGACCCCAAGTCCCTTTATTTTCCATTTTGACATCAAAATTCATAAAACACCCTATTTGACCTAATGTGGACAATCCTACAAATAAGGTCACAAAGGACCTATTAAGACATCCTACACCAACACACTTCACACTATGACTTATTTAGTCCCCTTATTTCACTAGTGGTTTGGATAGGACCACTACAAGCCAAAAAAAAAATAGAAGCCCTAGGTTCCTTTCTAGCCCTACCTAGGTGCTCCTACACCATATTCCCCCACAAAGAAAAGTTATGTCACTCTTGTGGACATAAAATCTTTAGAGATGCCCACCTTTTTGAAGTCTACTTCTGAAATCCATGAGACCTCTGATTCAGGCCTATGATTCCACTTTATTATTTGTTCCATGTACACCTTGTGCCTTGTATTCTTCTTGACTCTTGAGTCTAGAACTCTGTCAGCTTCCAACTGAGGTTCTGGAGGTAATATTATAGTCTCAACATCACTACTGACCCCTTGACTTCTTTGATCATTCTCTGCTATCTGCCCTTTGATTTGGATCAAATCTTGTACATTGAACACTAGAGAGATGTTCAAATCTAAAGGTAGGTCTATTTTATGTGCATTATCCCCATATTTGGATAGGATCTTGCAAGGTCCCACCCTCTTCATCTACAATTTAGTAGGGACACCCTTATGTAACCAAGATTTGTTCAAATGAACCATCACATAGTTACCTATCTCAAACTGAATGTCTTTCCTCTTTTCATCAACTTTGGCCTTCAACTTTTGTTGACTATCTTGGATTGTCTTCTTGACCTGCTCTTGGATCTCCTTCATGGTTTGAGTGAAGTCCTCAGCATGACCACTCCTTTACTCCATGCCTCCAAGATCCCTAAGTTCACACACACCTCTTGGGTGCATCCCATAAACTACCTCAAATGGGCTTCTCCCTGTCATTATATTCTTACTATCATTGTATGTATACTCTACTTGGGGAATGACCACATCCCAAGTCTGACAATACTCCTTAGTTAGGCACCTCAATAGGTTACCCAACACTCTATTGAACACCTCAATTTGGCTATCAATCTGAGGGTGGTAGACTGAACCAAAAGATAGATTGGTACCCAATCTAGTCCACAATGTCCTCCATAAATGGCTCATGAATGTCACATCCCTATTTGATACTATACTTAAGGGAAGACCATGGATCCTCACAATCTCCTTAAAGAACAAATATGCTATGTGACTAGCATCATTAGTAGTCTTGCAGGGTATGAAATGACCCATCTTGCTAAATATGACAACCACTACATCAATTTTGTCATATCCTTGCTTAGTTTTGGGTAGACCTACTATGAATTCCATGCTCACACAGTCCCATGGCCTATTAGGGACTGGTAAAGGCTGATATAAACCTGCATTACTTATTCCTCCTTTAGCTTTCATGCATACAACACACTGCTCCACATATTTGGTAACATCTCTTACCAACTTTGGCCAATGGTAGAACCTTTGTAGAAGCTCCAAGGTTTTGTTCATACCAAAGTGACCACTTAAACACCCATTGTGTTTCTCCTGTATGAGATTCATTCTCATAGAGCCTCTTGGAAAACATAACTGGTTACCCCTAAATAAAAGTCCATTTTGCAAAGTAAACTCTGAGAACTTGCTATGGAAATGGTTTTGAAAATCAACACACACCTTGTATGCTTCCCCAAAGTCCTCGTCTGCCTTGTAGAGATCTCTAAAACTATCAATGCCAATGCTATTCAACTAGACTTCTTGGAGTGTCAGCAACCTCCTGCTTAGTGCATATGGAACCTTATTGAGCTATCGTTTCTTGTGCTTTATAGTAAAGGTAAATGCTTGCAAATACTCCATCCATTTCAAATGCCTATTGCTTAGTTTCTCCTGAGTATTAATGTAACTAAGGGCTTGGTTGTCAGTAAACACCACAAACTCTTTGGGCAATAGATAATTTCTCCATTTTCTAAGGGACTGAACTAAAGCATATAGTTCTAAGTCATAATAAGAGTATTTCTTCTTAACCTCATTTAGTTTCTCACTAAAGAAGGCCACTTTCCTGCCTTCTTGACTCAACACACCCCCTACTATGCCATCCCACTTGCATCACATTCAATAGTAAAACATTTATCAAAACTAGACAATTGTAGGATAGGTTGAGTGGCTACTTATTTCTTCAACAAATCAAAGGATTTCCCTGCTTCTAAGGTCTGCCTAAACTTAGCTTTGACCCGACCCTTGATAGTATCTAATAAAGGAGCAAAGATACCACTAAAGTTCTGATAAACTTTCTATAAAACTGGGATAAGCAATGGAAACTTCTTACCTCAGTGGTTGTGGTAGGTGGTGGCCAGTTTAGGATAGCTACAACTTTCTCTTGGTCCATGTTCAAATCCCTTTGGACACTACAAAGCCCAATTACACTAGTTCTCGCTTGAAGAAATCACATTTTTCAAGATTGATTGCCAGCTTCTGCTCATGCAATCTCTTCAACACTGCCTCTTGTATGTGGTAAATTTGGCCTTGTTGACTCACCATACACTTCAACATAGTCCTTCTTCACCAAGTACACACAAGACTGAATATGAGATTATTCATCCTATCTGCCTGCATGATTCGACCTGTTGCCTTATATCCAAACGGGGTTTTCGAAATAGCTCTCAGAATGAGTCTCACAACCATAGACCAATCTAGGAACGAAGGATTTTTCTCCATGAATGCAATACAATGAAAGATTATTTTAAGAAATGAAAGATGTGAGATTACTCTAAGACATGATTTCAATGCAATTATTCTTGAAATTGAAACTATCTTATTGCAATAATGAAATTATTCTATATGAGATATCAAGAAATGTGACAATAATTCAGTATTCTAACAATGCATGAAAATTATCGGGGGCTTGAATGAGAGACTGAGAGTTCTTTTATAGACTCAGAGATGATCAGAATAGAAACTTTCCTCTTTGAAATAAAAAAGATAGAAAAACCAGTTTAAATTAGAAAGCTTTATTCAAAAGAATACAATAAGTTGCCTTCTTTCTACTTTAACTGTTTTCTTTCTTTGATTTAATTCTGTTTTATTTGAATTTAATTGTTTTCTTTCTCTTTAAAGCACAATTAATTCAAAGATTCTATTTCTGAATAGAAGAAAGATTTTTGAGAGAATGTTCAATTAATTAAATAAACATGACCTCATAAATAGGTTTTTCTCAATTATTTGAATAATTAAATTCAATTATTGAAATGAGGATATTTATTTAATAATTAAATATAATTTAATTCATTTTCATGTGTCTTAGCTAAATAGGGTGAATTTAATTTAATTAAAGTGATAGGACTTTATTAATTAAATTAATTCGATCATAAGGTTTGTTTAGCCAAATAGATATTTAGGAATTAAATATAATGTATGATTAATGCAGGTTTAGGATTTTCTGCATTTGACACTTAGGTCGAGTAGAGTCAGTCAAAACTCAGAATTACCTAGTACAATAGGAATTTGATGATTAAGAGGAATAACAAGTGCAACAAAATTGGTTAGGGTTGCAAGATGCCAATTTTGGGGTGTTACATTTTGCCCCTCTTTGAATTGATGTGCGAGCAACGCATTGATTCAAAGAATAGTCGGATGCCTGAAGCACAGAAGAATAGATTTGAAAATTGATGATGCAAAGATTTTAGAGCCATCTCCAGAACAGAGCTTAACTCTCTGAAGTCTAGGTTAGGTTGCCGAGACACCGATCAAATAGAGTTTTTGAGGGTCATCTTTAGATCAAAGTTTGATCCTTAGGGATCCGGGTTAGAATGCCCCGACACCTAAATAGATTGACATCTTTCACAAGGCTGTCCCTAAAACAAGGCTCAACCTTTAGGAGTCAGGGTTAGATTGCCCCGATACCTATCCATAAAGAATATAGTCAAATAGAGATTTTAGGACTATCTTCAGAATGAAGCTTAGTCCCCCAATATCTAGGTTAGATTTCCAAGACACTGGTTAGATTAACATCTTTCACAAGGTTATCCCTAGAATGAGGCTTAACCTTTAGGAGTCAGGGTTAGATTGCCCCGATACTTGTCTCAAAAGATATTAAATAGAGGTTCATAATCATCTCTAGAATGGAGCTTGATTATCAGGAGTCAGGGTTAGATTGCCCCGATACCTGTCCCAAAAAGATAGTTTTTTGAGAATCATCTCCAAAACGGAGCTTGATCTTCAAGAATTTGAGTTAGATTGCTCAGATACTTAAAAGATGACAAGATGTAAGGAACTAAGATGGCCTTATTGATTGTGGAGTATCCAGTTTTGATTGTGAGGTATGAAAAATTGAACATGCCCCAAGTGATGAGATGCCCCTAGCAATGAGGACTCTTGAAAATCATATCAGATTGATCGAAATAGATTGAATGATGTAATCATCCTGCCCCCTCGGGAGAAAAATGGAAAGATGACACGTCATAATGATGATGGAGAGCAAAAAATCATAGATAGATGTTGAATCAGAGATCAAGAAGAACTCAGAATAGATTATGGAAGAATTCAGAAGATTCAGAATCAATTTCGAGCGATTTCAAGGTCTGGTTGACCAAGTTTGACTAGGGTTGACCAAAGTTTACTAGAGTTGACTTTTGAGAAAAAAGTCAAAGATTTTAGAAAAATGATGATATGATAAGATTTTGACAAGAAAGTGACGTTAGAAAATTGATTGCACAAGTGTCTGATTGCATCGGTCTCAAAAAATTTAAAATGCAATTTTGAGCCATATAAAAGTGTCAAATTTTGATTTTGATCACGAAAATGGATTTAGAGCAGTCAAATTAGGTAGTGGTGAAGTTTTCACACAAAATGGAGCACTTTGAAAAATTAGGTCAAAACCTATATAAGGACAAAAAGGGTCATTTTTAAATCATTTCAACCCTTTGACTTTGTGAGAAAAGAGCTCTGAGTAGAAAAAAAAATGGTGGTCCCCTACAACACACACCGTTTTGAGCGATTGAGGAGACATAGCCGGCCTGCAGCCTACGGACCTCCAGTAAGTAGTCGACAATCCCCTCTGTATTTCAAATTTTGTCAATTTCTGTCGATTTTCCTTCATTTTTTCATATTTTTTAGAATTGAGTCGCGGGTCTTCGCGCGAAGAAGAAGTTTCTACGCGCGGCCCGTAGGGAAATCTCACGTGAAGAAACTGCATTTCACGCTATGTAGTGTGGAATCTCGCGTGGGAGAGTACCTAGTTTCACACGAGAAACCCTTATAAAGGGTGTTTTCTCACATGAGCTCTCATTAAAGTTCGCATGAAAGATCAATGTCGCGTAACCCGAAAAAATTCTTCGCGTGAAAGAGAACTTCACGCAAAAATTTGCCTCTTTGCATGGGAAAATGTGGTCAAAAAGAACATGAAATCAGTTTGCGTCGCGTCTCAAATCTTTTGTGTTAGCATTGTTACTATCGGTAAGATGTCTTTAATGCTTCATTATCTCGTTATGCTTTGATTATCACATATTATTGATTGTGTACTGTTGTTCATATGTCTTGCAGATTGACTTTCTAGACATTGCGTTTAGATCGCACCACTCGGCCATCAGTAGATTGGTATCACTGTTGGACGATGCTGAGACAGCACATATAGGTACTTTGGGGTTGAGTTCACTATGTGATGTACCCGAGATTTGGGTAAATCACGGATTGCTGGGAGCCTTGGTTAAGCGTTTCCATTTGAAAATGAACACATTTCATTTACCATAGGGGGAGATGACTGTTACTCCTGAGGACATATACCAGATCCTAATGATACCATTTCACGGTGTCTGAGTAGAGTATGAGACACAGCCTAGGTTGGGGACAGTAGCATTGAGGGAGGTCTTTCAAGATGACCTTGTTATGGGTAGGGCGATCCCGTGGGAGGATCTCATTAGTGAGTATGGTTCGACCCATAGGTTGCCAGTGGTTCTAGCATGCTTCCTTGGGTACTACTTGATGCTGGATCATGGACAACACAGTCTAGAGTGTGGCTGGGGCAGGATGTTGCAGTTGATGCTAGCATGACCTCGACATTACAGCTGGGGTTAGTGTATGTTAGCACACATGTATCATGAGATGCATGAGATCGCCTACAAAGAGGCGAAGAGCATGGCCATAGGGGTATTTGTACTATGGGTATGGGCCTGGGAGCATCTTCCCATTACCAGGCCTATATGCAAGGATATGAGGCAGCCATTGGAGCCTTATATTTATCAATACAGGGGGATGATTACCCAGCCCGCATTGGGTAAGGTTGATCAGTGGAAAACTTATCTTGATGATTTAGCTACAGTGATTTGGAGGCCCTAGAGACTTACAGAGGCCTGGGATGATGCGGCAGAGCAGATGAGTCATATGTTCTATTCATGTGCAATGATAGGCCGCACCATTACTGTTATTGAGAGATTCCCGCAGAAGTGGGTATGGCGTCAGTTTGGTCGGCCGCAGGATATATCACATGAGTACATAGTGTATGCCAGATTTACTAATGAGGTTCAGAGGGGATGGCTTACGAAGCTAGACCAAGGTTGTACTATGATACATATCCATGCATTGGTCCTAGTACAGTGGGATTACCTATGAGATGTGACAGATGGCGACCGCCAAGTATATAGAGCACTTTGTCACCAACCCCTTTCCCAGATTCATGGATCTAGTGGGTATAGCAGGCCGAGGGCACATGGTACCTCCATAGGTCATTCAGCCATAGGTTGTACAGTAGATGTAGATGCCCCCACCACAACAGAGGGCACAACAAGGATTACAGCAGGGTCCCTAACCCCGGATAGTATAGGTAGACATCCCCGCTTGACATATGGGGATGGATGGGCCAGTGGCAGCGGTAGCGTGAGATAGTTAGGGAGACAAACTATAGAGAAGGTAGTTGAGGAGTAGCAGGTACCCCCACAGGAGGAGGTACAGTAGGATGATCTTATGTAGGAGGATCAGCCAGTGCAGGACATAACACAGGATCCATAGCAGCGGTCTCAAGAGAGAGTTCGACAGCTCACGAGACAGGTTGGAGACGTGACCATATGCTGGCCATACGAGACACACAACTTTTGGACCGAGATCGGGAGATACAGGATCTCCAGGAGTAGTTACGGGAATCTCAGGAGGAGGTGCAACATTAGACTACTCGAGCGGCGTACTACTATGCGTCATATATAGGTGCGGTTCCTGATGAGGCATCACAGGTGGCTTGATTTTCAAGTTATGCCAGAGGATCAGAGGGAGCACATATGCCACCTCCACTAGATAGGGCCCCACCTCCAGCTCCTCTAGGTGACGAGGGAGAGGGCCAAAGTTAGGTTTTGATAGAGAGATAGATGAGATCATTGATTGTATCTGATGCATTGGCATCCTTGTATTTATATTAGCATTTTGAGATAGATCATGCTCGAGTAGCACCATTTGTATTTGTATCAACACATTAGATACATATATGAGCTCATCTTTTGGTATCATTACCTATGTCAGATTTTCTTTTATGAGATGTTTCCTATATGTTTAGAGGGTTAGATGATTTTAGAATGTATGCAAATGGATGAACATGTTTGGAATATATGTAAATGTATGAAATGCATATGTATGTAGATGCAAATATGTAAATGCAATGTGTAAATAAAAATGTGTTATGAATATGGTACTAACATCTCATGCAGGATGACAAATGCTAACCAAAAGATCATGTGAAGAATTGAGAGCGAGGACCGGACACTTGTGCAGTCAGGATGAAACTAGAACAATGAAGAAGAACTCCCCAATGTATGAACCCAAAAGAATGAAATGAAGAGAACACAAAATTACTCTCACAATGCAAGTCTAGAATGGAAATGCAATCCTATGCTAGATGCAATATGAAGGTACAATTCTAGGACATGGTTGTGAGACCCATCATATAATCATCATCATTGAGAATTTTTTTTAGAACAACGAAGTTGATACAACCCTCACTAGCACCACAATGCAACCATAAGGATATGAATATGATTCACACCGGATAAAATGTAGTAAATGAACATAAGCACCAGGGCACAAAAGCCAAGATGACCTGAATATTGTTTCTCGGTAATGTGGCAAGAGTACACCAGTATCGAGGCATTCAAAGCCAAGATAACCATGATTGTGATAGTGCGTAAACAAATAGATCAATAACAAACAAAGTAATAACAAACAGAGCAATAACAGGCAAGGAGATAGTACCGACCTCACCACGGCGTACAAATAAACAAGATCAAGGGATGTGAGGCTGTTCCACCTTAGTGCGGGAGCTCTTATCACATACACCCTATTTATTTGATGTTGCTGGATCATCGAGACTACACCAACACGCAGTAGACAAAGAAAATATCAATGAAATCCATGAGAATAGACAACATACAAAGAAATATTCAGTCATAGCTTAGCCAATTTTAAAGTTTTTGAATGTGTTCATGTTTAGAGGTGTTAAAAAACACTGTTGTGCTTGTGAGTGCATTGTGTTTGAATGTTATCGATAGATGTTTACATTTGAGATATCCGATGTGTGTTGAAAAAACACATATGTGTCCAAAGATAGTATTAAAAAAAAATGTTTATGGTGGTGTTGAAAAACACCAGTTTGTGTCAGTAGTGAGTTGTCCTTGAGAAATGACAAGATTACTGACTCAAGTGTAAACCAAAGATGTGATTAGATGGGGGGGCCATGCCCCCAAGTAATGATGACTGACTTGACGTATGTCATGAGGATAAACTAGATTTGGATGCCCCTAGGCGTATGGTGCTGAATTAGTGTCAAGTCAGGAGGGTTTGCAAAGGAACCAGAGTGTCACGAAAGTGACCGAAAGATATGTACAAACTAAAGCATAGAATCGTCAAGACTGAGTATCAATAGATAGAGCGTTTGAGTATGAGACCAACTATAACAAATGTGAGCAGTCTTGATAGAATAGAGACAGTAGGCAGACGCAGTGAGAACCACTGGTGACCAACGTGAGAGAGATGCTCAAATGAAGCGATCATAGTATAAGCTAGACATCAGTAGGAAGACACAGTGAGAACCACTGGTGACTGATGTGAAGAATATATTTAAAAGATAATAGGACATTGCCCCTTAGATTAGGAGGGTTTCCCTGAGAGTATGACTAGTTTAAATCCATGTGAGTTGGTGTCTTGACGGGAACTGAAAGCAAATGAAAGCAGGAAAGCATAAAAGAAGCAATGTAGGAAAGCAAATGTGTAAAGCCAAGTGGTGTTGCGATAGATATAGAATTGTGTAACAAGAGGCACCTGTTTACTAGGTTTTCATCTTCTTGGTAGAAATTCTTTTTTTGCTACCATGACGCCTATTTGCCAGGTTTTCATCAATGGCACCTTTTTTCTTTTTATCTTTTTTTTTGTATTTTTCAAATTTTAATTTTTTTTTGTATTTTTTGAATATATGATTTTTTTGGAGATACATCAAAGCGCCTATCGCTAGGTTTTCCTTAAGATGATCATTTTTTTAGGACTTTTTCAAATTTTTTAGAATTTTTTCAGGACTATAGTATATACAAGAGCACACTGAAGATGTTTCAGCTGTAGAACCGTTTCAGATGGAGAGCGTTGATGGGTTCTTTGAGTTTTTCTCCTTTAGTAGTAGAAAGTTGATAGGTACTAGACCCAAACACTACAGTAACAATATACGAACCAAGCCAGTTTGGTTCAAACTTTGCTTTCTAGACCCGATGTTGTTGATTCTTAGGGTTCTCCCTCAGAATGAGGTCACCCGCTTGGAAATCCCTTGGTCGAACCTTCTTGTTATAGCTCTTGGACATCATTTTTTGGTATTCTCTAAGGTGATCGAATGCCACTTGGCGACATTCATCAATTAATTCTAGCTCTTGTAACTGAGATATTCTGTTATCTTCATCAGTAATGAGGCCTTTCAGAGAGACTTGCAAAGAAGGAATCTCAACCTCAATTGGTAGCATGACATCTGCTCCATAAACCAAAGCATGGGGTGTAGCCCCTGTTGGTGTTCTTATGCTTGTCCTATATGCCCAGAGACCTGGATTGATTTGGAGATGCCAATCTCATCCAGATTTATGCACTATGCGATGTAGGATTTTAAGGATTATTTTGTTGGATGCTTCCGCCTGTCCATTACCCTGAGGATAATAGATGGAAGACCAATGTTGAGTAATTTTAAACTTAGAGAATAGCTCTATCAAATCCTTGTTTTTTAATTTTCCCCCATTATCAGTGATAATTGCTGAGGGTACACCATGCCTACAGATGATGTAATTGAGAATGAACATAGCTACTGTTTTGCCATTCGCAATAGTGAGAGGGACTGCCTCCACCTACTTAGTAAAATAGTCAGTAGCTGTGATAATGAACTTATGTCCATTTGAGGATGAGGGGTAAATCTGACCCACCAAGTCAAAGGCTCATTGTTGAAATGGCCAAAAAGTAATGAATGGAATAAGCTCCTTGGTTGGAGCATGAATCAGATTACCGTGTAGTTGACATTGTTTGCAAGACTTAGCAAACTATGTAGCTTATTTTTCCATATTTTACCAATAATAACCAGCTCTAATAAGTTTACGGGCCAATGTTAGGCCGTTACAGTGTGACCCACAGATGCCTTCATGCACCTCTACTAACGCTCATTTGGATTCATCAGGTTCTAAACACCTAAGGAGGGTATCATCTAGACCATGTTTATACAAGTCATTAGCGATGATGATGAACTGTGAAGCACTATGGATTAAGTGACGTTTCTCATTCTAAGAGTAAGTGTCCAGAACAATATGGTCACAAAGGTAAGAAAAGATGTGATGGTAGTGGGATGAGTCATGTCCTATAACAAAGTAGATCATCTGGGAATCAGGGGAGTCATAGGCTAGGTAATGTAATGTCTCCACTAGGAATTCATGTTGAAAATCATTTTTCAGGCATCTGTAGCATGGAGGCAAGTGTAGCCATGGCATCTATTGCTTTATTATCTGCCCTTGGAACCTGTTGAAATGTGATGTAAGTAAAATACTTTTTAAGATCATCAACCAACTGTTTATAATGTACCAACTTGTTGTCCCTTGTCTGATAGATATCATTAACTTGATTGATGACTAACTATGAGTCTCCAAGAACATTGAGTTCGTCTACTCGCCACTCAAGGGCGATCTTCATACCATTGATTAGGGCTTCGTACTCAGAAATATTATTTATACAAGGAAACAACATCTTGTATGCTTTTGGTAAAGAGTACCTTTGAGGTGTAGTGAATAGTATCCCAGCACTTGACCCCTATTGGGTAAATGAACCATCAAAAAACATAGTCCATGATCGATGTGTGAGAAGTAATATGGACTCATTTGGAAATTCAATGTGCAATGGTTGATGATCTACTAGAGGTTCTTCTACCAACTGATCTGCTATTGCCTGTCCCTTAATGACTTTCCTTTCCACATATTCAATATCAAATTCACTGAGAAGCATGACCCATTTAGCTAGTCTACCTGTGAGGGTAGCTTTACTGAGCAAGTATTTCAGAGGATCAATTTTAGCAATTAGACGCATAGTATGAGCCAACATGTAGTGCTGCAATTTTTGTGAAGAAAAAACCACTGCAAGGCAAGCCTTCTTTATAGCAAAATATTTTGTTTCATATGAGACCAAAGTTTGACTAATGTAATAGATAGCCCTCTCTTTGTTGTGCTGATCTTCTTGAGCCAATAAGATACCCAATGATGTATCCGTAGTAGATATGTAAAGTATAAGTGGCTTCCCATGAATAGGAGGAATCAATATTGGTGGGTTCACAAGATACTGCTTGATTTGTGTGAACCCTTCATCACATTCTTTGTTCTGCTAATAAGCCACACCCTTGTGCAAATTCTTGGTAAATGGTTGTGACTTGTCCGCCAGTTGAGAGATAAAATGCTGGATAGACTACAGTCGGCCTTGAACCCCTCTCATTTGTCTGATATTTTTCGGTGGTGGTATTTCCATGATAGCTTGTACTTTTGTAGGATCTACTTCAATGCCTTTGGCAGAGATGATAAAGCCAAGAAATTTTCCAGATGTTACACCAAATGCGCATTTCTTAGGATTGAGCCTCAGAATGAATTGTTCCATACAATCTAGTATAGGACCTAGATCTACAAGATGTTTCTTTTGGTGTATGCTCTTAGCTAAAGTGTCATCCAGATAATCTTCCATTGTTTTATGCATCATGTCATAAAATATGGTGGTAACAACTCTCTGATATGTAGCACCAGAATTTTTGAGTCCAAAGGGCATGACATTCCAATAGAAGGTGCCCCAGGTACATGTGAAAGTTGTTTTCTCTTGGTCCTTTGGCACAATTTTTATCTGGTTATAGCTAGAGAAACCATCCATTAGTGAGTACATTTCATACCCTGCTATCATATCTATGATCATATCAATATTAGGAAAGGGAAAATCATCCTTAGGACATGCCAAATTCAAGTCTCTGAAGTCTGTGCAGATTCATATAGATTTATCATGTTTTGATACTGGAATAATATTAGAGACCCACTCTGCATAATCAATTACTCTGATAAACACTGCCTTAAAAAGTTTCTCTAATTCAACTTTGACAAGTAGAGCTACATGTGGATACAATTTGTGAAGCTTTTTCTTGACGGGCTTAACACCTGGTGCAATGGATAAATGGTGCATGATTATATTAGGGTCTAATCCCAACGTATCTGAATATTTCCATGCAAATTTTATCTTTTTGCTTCTGAAGAATGTAGTGAATTCCTCTCTTTCTGCCTTTAATAGTGATTGTGCCAAGTGAATAATCTCAGGTTCTGCCTCTGTACCCAAGTTGATGGGTTGAGTTGGTTCAATAAGCACAGATGATCTCTCCTGAAAATGACTTGGAAGTGCATCAAGTATCTCATCCTCAAGCACCTCAGAGAGGTTTTCACCCTTGGATACATCTTTTATTTTGACTATTTTAGGCTCTAATACTACCACAATGTGGTTTTCACCATCATAGTGTCTATTTTTTCTTCTTTTTATTTTGTGACTAAGATACTTGATGTTCGCCTCGGTCATATTGACACTTTCTTCACTAGTGGAGGACGTTATAGGTTCGACAGCGTGTAGGTAATAGGAAAGAGTGTAATCATTCTGGAACGTAAAGATTTCATTAGATGGGGAGGTAGAGTTCTAGTCTATAAGCTCAGGATGGCAAAGTAAAAGAGGAGTGATGGTTCAAGTGCGGTCATGGTATAATCATCAAAGGCATGGACAAGCAAGTTGAGACCCAAAGTGATCTCATCCAAAGGTATAGTTGAGTTCCTTTGATTCCTAGTGACCGTAGTAGATGACATGTTAACATCTAAGGAGTCAGACTCATGTGACCCTACACTAGACCGTTCACCTACTTCAAGAAGGTTTTCATATGCATTAGCTATATCTGTATCTCTGTCAAAAGTGGCATATGACAAGCTTTCAAACTCATATTCATGAGAGTTCATTTCATCATTAGGTCTCATGTCAAGAAAATGAGTGAAATCAACCCTTTGTCCCCAGTTGGGATGAGTTCTACCTAGAACCTCTGCTATGGTCAGATGAGAACCTATTGACCTAGGTACCTCAATAGTGTTTGTAGCATCAGCTACCCCTTGTGTAATGAGAAGTGACTGGAATTCCTGGTCAAATTGTTCTTGAAAGTGTGGTGGTATGTATAAATCACCCTGATGACCAGGATTTAGAGTATATATTTGTTTCCACTCCTCATAAGTTAATGGAGCAAGTGAAGTGGTGGTATCAGAATCGCTGTCAGTGTCTACTATACTAACACACGATATAAAGTTATCTAGCTTAGCAACGAACACTACCAGGTCTGGAGGAATAGGATAAGGAAAAATATCCTCATTAGAGTTGTCTTCAGGTTCTTCAATTTTAGATGTTTCTTCAGGTGTTGGTTTCTTATCTTCTCAAGGTACAAACTTGTTTATTCCCAGTTGAAATGTGATTTTTTGGAAGCCTATACCTATGGATTCACGTGTTCGGTGACCAATAGCTTCAAGTGGTGCAATCAAGCCCTTATGATTTGCACCTATGGGACCATTTCCTTTATAGCCAAAATGTTGCATAATAGATAAACCTTTGCCATATTACTCAAGTTTTATGTCATAAGGAGGACTTTGTTCAGAATTGTCTTCTCCTTTATAGATCCAAGCTTTGATAGCTCTATTTTCAGCTTCTTCTTCTAATGGTACTGTGGCTTGTACAAAGGTACCACCATACTTCATTGGAGGAGGAATCGTAGAAGGTTTAGTGATCTTAGAAGGTCTCCCAAAAGAACATGGAGACAAAGGCAAAGATGTAATAGATAGCATAGGTTCATTATGATATCCTCCCATATCAGTTTCTTTGAGTGTCAGACTCTTTTCCATTTCTTTTAATTTATCCTCAAGGAGTTCAATAGATTCTCTATTGATAGGCACAAGGATGTCAGTAGATTTTGTGAGGGCATTGTAATTATAGCATGTATTAGCAGGTATAGTCACTTTAGATCCTTGGAATGGGAACTTAATGCATTGATGGCATGTGAAAGGGATAGCCTACATTTCATGGATCCATGTCCTTCCTAATAGAATATTGTATGCCAAAGGAATGTCAAGCACTTGACAGACAACATCTCGTTCAACAAGACCAACTCTAATTGACAACACAACTAACCTCTTGGATTTACGTTCTTCCTCATCATACGCTTTAATGGTAATCTTTTTATGAGCATCAATGCAATCTTCACCATAACCTAACTCAATAAGGAAACTAGCAGAGCAAATATTTAGGCCAGCATCATTATCTATGAGAACATGACGAGCATGCTTTGGACCAATCATGACTTCAATGTGCCGAGGGTTATTATGCGGGTGACTCAAAGAATTTTCATCTTCCTCAAAGAAATAAAAGTAATGTGAGGAGGTCAAGTGACCTACCATGGATTGAAACTAGTCGAGATCAAGATCTTTTGCCCGGAAATTTGCCTCAGTGAGGGCTTTGTCCAGGATTTCCCTATGAGCAGGGGATATTTTTAGGAGCTCAAAAATAGTTATCTGAGCATTATTACATTGCAATTGATCAAGAATGTTGTAGTTGGTAGCATTAGATGAGGAACCCACTTTTGGATTCTTATTAGTAGAGTCAACCTTAGCTTTTTCTGAAGGTTGGGTTGATGTAGATATAGAAGGCTCAAGGCCTTTGAGGATGATTTTAGCACAAGATCGAGTAACAATATTAGCGCTAACTTGAGACTATCCTTGTTCAGAAGACTGAGGTGTAGACCCTTGCAAAGTGAAAGGTGTTTTAGACTTAGAGGTATCTTCCTTTCCCTTAAGAATGATGACATTACAATATTTAATGTCAATAGGTTCAACCATATTAATGACATTATCATTATTGGTGTAAGTATAGTTGACCTTAGCATCAATATTTTTGCCTTTAGATGATTCACCTTTTCCATGAGGAGGAAATGGATCCTTGAAAGCTTGGTGATCAAAATTTTTGTTGTGACCTCCCATAGCAATAACCTCACTATCGATGAGATCCTGGATTTATGCCACAATTTAAGACAAGTACCCATTTTAAGACCCTTGTTTTGGTGAAAATCACAATAAGCAGATTCATTCCACCAAGAGGGTCTTGGTTGTAGATCATAAGGTCGTGAATTATCCAATGGAGTGAGTAAATTGTTTTCTACAAGAGTCTTGTAAACTACTTCAAGAGGTTCTCCTAAAGGAGTGAATTCACGCTTGGGCCTAGGAGCCCAAGGTTTAGGTCCAAAAAATCGTGAAGCACCCGCTTTGGAATTTGCTACAACCTATTCAGTGGATTTGGCCACTTGCATCATAGTAGTGATATTAAAGGTAGCCTTGGAAGGCTTAGGAGCCACATTGTCTACAACTCCATCATTCACAACATTTTGGTTCTTGCTGGGAAATTTTGATTTATCTTTTCTTGAGGAAGAATACCCTTGTTTATTTTCCTTGTGTAAGGTCAATTCTCCTTTCTTGATCATAAATGTCTCAATTCTTACAGCTTATTTAATCATGTCATCAAAGGTTAGAGGACCTTGTAGCTATACTTGATACCCAAAGTTGGGGAGAAGATTATCGAGAAAGATGTCCAACTTTTTAGATTCGGGTATCTTGCAAGAATATCGTGTATAGAGTTGTCTCCATCTTTGGAGAAATGCCAAGAAAGATTCCCCATGATTTTGTTTCAAATTGCAAAGATCTCAAATATGAACTAGATGTTGGATGTTGTGATAATAGTGTTGTAGAAATAAATTAGATTTTTGTCAAAAATTTTGATGCCAGTTGGTAATCTAGAGAACCATTCCATAGTGGATCCTCCCAAACTATGTGGGAAAAGGTGCATGAGATAGGTTGTGTCATGTATGAATTCCATGGAGAGAGCACCAAACTCTCTCAAATGGTCTTGAGGGTCAGATGTACCCAAGTATTTTCCATATTTAGGAAGTTCAACTCCTTTGGGAAAAGGAGGCATGTGAATATATTTATCAAATGGGAAAGGACAGATGCTTTCCAGTGTGAATTGTGTAACAGGTTTGTCTTTCTCTTTCAAGAGTTTAGAGAGTTTGTCTTGCATGGTTTGCATTTCCTTTTGTAAGTGAGAATTTTTATTTTCTTCCTCTTTCTCAACAAGTGTTTCTACATCATAATTGGAAGGTAACTTAGCCCCTTGATTGGCTAGTTCAAGAATGTATTTCTCTTTCTCCTCAGCTAGTAGAATTCCCATCATTTTACAGAAATCTTTGTTAGAACGAGCTTGTGCAATCTCATCTTGAGTGATCTCTACTTCTACATCATTAGGGGGGTCTTGAGAATGGGACTTACCCCAAGTTTTAAAGAGGTTAGTTCTGCTGACCTCACCACCTGATTGGTCATGATCTGCCATCTTGCCAAAATGCAAGGATTCAAGGTGTAAAGACTCGGTATGAAAAGATTGAGTGTTCTCTAAATTTGGGTCTTCTTGGAACAAAGGATTTTGAACCTGAATAAGATCCATTGGAAATGACCAGTTATTGTAAGGTCGACGTATCAGGGAGGGAGATCAAGATGATTCCTCACTAGATGTAGCTGGTAATGGTGTAGAAAGTATAGATTCATCTTGATTGATTGAAGGAAATGTTTTTCCACTTTGAGTTGTGACAGTCATAGAAAAATTTTGAACAAGGAATGTGAACTAGGACCAAACTTGAAAATGTCTCAAAGTAATTGCATAGAACGTGCCAAAAGGTGAAGTATCCTTGGTGCAAATTGTCAAAGATGAGGCTAGAATAGCCAAGAGATGACTATTGTGACACAAGGCATGATAACACAGATGAAAGAGATCAAAAAGACATGAGACGAGACTAGTTTAAGCAAGAATCACATAATTCTCAACCCAAGAAACCAAGTTTTAGACTGTGTGAAGATGGATGGAAGAAAAATAGACCCATATCAGAGACTAGATTTGATGGAAGTACACCTGACTGATAGATTTTAGCTCACTATTTTGGACAAAAGACTCCAGTTTTGCGCGAAGAAATGCTCTGTCGTGTGAAGTTTCTCACCGACCCGCGCAAAAATTTGCAGTATTTGTGCAAAAAATGACACTAGTTTGACAGAATAAAAAGTGACAGAATAATGGCACTGTTGCCAAATATCATGTGATAGTGTATTTCATATCGCGCAAAGATTTGTAGTAAAGCACGCAAAGATTGGGAAATGTCACGCAAAACTATGTAAATGTTGAAAAAAGGACATTTACAGAATCAGACTGTTGAGACCAGTTTGCATTTCCCAAGGTGAAATCATGCTATTTTCCAATAGATAGTTCAAGTTATAGACTGTTTTGGACATGTTCAAGATTGATAGTTTGTGTGTTTTGATGATAGTTTCGATTGTTCAAATGATACACCCATGCAAAACACATTAAACATAATATTTGTATTACCAGAACAAGAACATCACAATCCTAGGATAGCCAAGACAATATCTGTTGAATCCCCACTTGAACCAAATTTCAGCTATGCTTACTCTTAGCGGACAACTTAGAAGCTTGGAATCATGGGCTCCTCCTTACATATGCACTCACTTCTCAGGCATACCAAGCTTCGAACCCCAAAGGAATTGCTTCCCAAAGGGCTGTTATCTCTACTAAATGCCATAAAAATGTGGGGCATCTTAGTCAGTCTCTAACCTTCTATGCCAACAGATAGAGGGTTTTTGGAAAAATAGAACAATATTTTTTAGTAAGGTCATCTATTCAGGTGGTTGTGATCAAGTCATTTTCCCAATTAAGGGGGGCTCTCCCAATCCTTTCAAAACAAGGCTTTCACCTTAACAATGTAGCGACTTTAACACACCACTAGGGTACTGGAGGAGATTTTGGTTGCCACAATGAATTGACACCTGTCTATTGTGACATTAATCACAATAGCATTTTTTGTATACCGGTTTGGAAGGGCTTGGCTTTAGCCTGTTACCGGTTGGGCATCCACTCTCACTGGCTCTGCTAAAGCTCTCGGGAGGTAGCCACTCTAGAAGAATCACATGAATTTATCTTACACCCAAGATCCATAAAGGCTAGGGGAGAGGATACATTCATGTAGTTCTTAGGATTACAATCTAAAACACACTTCAATCATGCAAGACAATGATTCATTTTAAGCACCAACCGAAGTGTGTTTTAACTACTAAAAATAGATATAAGAAGTTGCAAAAACATGAAAGGTCTTCGACAAACATCCTAAAATAAACCCATTAGTAGTTTGTAATGCCTTTATTCATACCAATGTCCTGCAATAAACACATTAGAGGTTTATAATGGCTTTTCTTTATCTCAGCATCCTGCAAACCACTGTTAAGCTGTTTCAAAAGATAAAATCAGAGAAACACAGATGTCAAAAAACAATAGGTGGTTAGAAAACCGAGGTAATTAAATATCAAAATGAGAGCTCTAGAATGTAATTTTGTGTGATAAAGTATGCTAGATCATGCAAAGAAGTGCTGCAAACCACGTGAAGAACTAGAAAGTTTGCGCGAGACGTACAGAAAGTTCATGCGAAATTAAAACAGAACTTGTATGGAAGTACAAACAGAATGTAAAAAATGAAAAATATTAAATGAAATGAGGCCAGAATAGAATGTACCTACCCCATGATGGGCACCATAAATGTATGTGGTAAATTTGGCCTTGTTATCTCACCATACACTTCAACATAGTCCTTCTTCACCAGGTATACACAAGACTGAATATGAGATTATTCATCCTGTCTGCCTGCATGATTTGACATGTTTCCTTCTATCCAGATGGGGTTTTCAAAATAGCTCTCAGAACGAGAGTCTCACAACCATAGACCAATCTAGGAATGAAGGATTTTTCTCCATGAATGAAATACAATGCAAGATTATTCTAAGAAATGAAAGATGTGAGATTACTCTAAGACATGATTTCAATGCAATTATTCTAGAAATTGAAACTATCTTATTGCAATAATGAAATTATTCTATATGAGATATCAAGAAATGTGACAATAATTCAGTATTCTAACAATGCATTAAAATGAGTGGGGGCTTGAATGAGAGACTGAGAGTTCTTTTATAGACTCAGAGATGATCAGAATAGAAACTTTCCTCTTTGAATTAAAACAGATAGAAAAACCAATTTAAATTAGAAAGCTTTATTCAAAAGAATACAATAAATTGTCTTCTTTCTGCTTTAACTGTTTTCTTTCTTTGATTTAATTCTATTTTATTTGAATTTAATTATTTTCTTTCTCTTTAAAGCACAATTAATTCAAAGATTCTATTTCTGAACAGAAGAAAGATTCTTGAGAGAATATTCAATTAATTAAATAAACATGACCTCATAAATAGGTTTTTCTCAATTATGTGAATAATTAAATTCAATTATTGAAATGAGGATATTTATTTAATAATTAAATATAATTTAATTCATTTTCATGTGTCTTAGCTAAAGAGGGTGAATTTAATTTAATTAAAGTGCTAGGACTTTATTAATTAAATTAATTTGATCATAAGGTTTGTTTAGCCAAATAGATATTTAGGAATTAAATATAATGTATGATTAATGCAGGTTTAGGATTTTTTGCATTTGACACTTAGGTCGAGTAGAGTTAGTCAAAACTTAGAATTGCCTAGTACAATAGGACTTTGATGATTAAGAGGAATAAAAAATGTAACAAAATTGGTTAGGGTTGCAAGATGCCAATTTTGGGGTGTTACACCTCTACATGCTTGACATGCTCCTCCTTTGTTTTTCTAAATATTAGTATATCATCAAGATATACCACTACAAACTTCCCTGTGAAGTCCTTGAGCACTACACTCATGAGCCTCATGAATGTGCTCTTAGCATTTGTGAATCCAAATGGCATCACAAGCCATTCATATAGCCCATCTGTGGTCTTGAATGCCATTTTCCATTCATCCCTTTCTTTCACCCTGATTTGGTGATAATCACTCTTCAAATCCAACTTGGTAAAGTACATTTCCCCTCCAAGGCAATCCATGAGATCCTCAATCCTAGGTATGGGGAACCTATACCTTATTATGATTATATTTATAGCCCTTGATTCTATGCAAAGTCTCCATTTTCCTCCCTTATTGGATGCCAACACAACCAGGATTGCACATGGGATTATACTCTTCTTGATCAAGCCTTGATCCAAGAGTTCTTGTACCTGCCTTGCCACTTCCAAATTCTAATAAGGGGTTAGCTTATAAACTTCCTTATTAGGAAAAGATGCAATAGGGACAAATTCTATCTGATGACTTATTACCCTTCTAGGAGGTAAGGTAGAAGGAGTTCCATCACTCACTTTGTCTTTATACTTCTCAAGAAATACTTTTATCTCTGATGGAAGTGGCTCCTTGACTAGTTTTTCTTCCTCCTTAGGTCTGATCACAATAGCATATCCTTCATTCTCATAATCCTTGAGATCCCTCACAAACTCCTTTCCACTACACAACATCACATTAGGAGTCTTGGACTGTGGCTTTTCATCTTCTATAAAAGACTGAATCTTGAAAGTTCTGCCTCCTTTCTTGAATGTTATAAAATTCTCCTTTCCATCATATACTGACCCATTGTCAAATTTCCAAGGCCTTCCTAACAGAAAATGGCAAGCATCCATTGGTAGGATGTCACACAAGAGTTTATCCTTAGACCCTGATATAGATAATTCCACCCATGTCTTCTCATTCACCAATACACTTTGGCCTTTGTTGAGCCATGTCACCTTATAGGGATTCACATGGGGTACTTTGGTCAACTTGAGTTTGTTGACTGCTCCCTCTGAGATGATATTATCAGTGGAACCAGAGTCCACTATCACCTTACAAACTTTGCCAGGGATCTTGCATCTTATCCTAAACAAAGCCCTCCTATGCTTGGGTTCATCTTTACTAGGTTGTCTTATCAAGACCCTTCTAAACATTAAGTTCTCACCCATATTTGAATCTAGATGGTCAATCTCAGGAGCTTTGACACTTGAAGTGTCTTCATGGGAATATGCTATTCTTTTATCACTATTTGATCCAGTAGGCTTGTCAGGACTTCTATATGCTGGGTGGCCTAGTTGACCATAGTTGTAACACTTCATACTTGCAAAGTATGAGTTACTTCTACCTCCTCTGCCTCTACTAAGTCCTTGAATACCTCTGCCTTTTTTATAGCCTCCTCTTGGAGTGATTTCCCCACTATGATCTATTAATTTGTTTTCACCTTGATTCCTTTGATCATTGCCTCCGCCTTGATAGCCTCCTCTTTGACCCCTTTGATCTCTTCATCTACCTCTGTTCTTGAAGTTAGAGTCACCTTTCTTCTTGTTCTTTTGCTCCACTCTGAGGGCTAATTGATGACACCTCTGAATTGTAGTTGGTGTCCATAAATTGATTTCTTCTTAGATGTTTTGTTTCAAACCACCCAAGTACCTTGCTACCTTGATAGAATCTTCTTCTTGCTGCTTGGATCTAAGACACAAAATTTGGAATTCCTCTGTATAAGAGGCCACATCTAGGTCTTTTTTATTCAAACTCTATCTTTTTCTATGGAGTTGAATCTCATAGTCTTTAGTAAGGTAATTCTCCTTTAGCTTGGTCACCATTGCATTTCAATTGGCTATGAGATGCTTACCTAATATAACCCTCTCATCTTGCAGGTATTTCCACCATGTTAGGGCTGACCCTCTGATTCTTGATTTTTCCACCTTGAGATTTTGTGCTTCAATTACTCCTTCACACTCAAAATGGTTCTCCATTCCTTCAATCCAATCCATCACTGCTTCAATATCCATATTTCTACTAAACAATGGTATACCCTCCAATGAATTTCCTCCTAGGGATTTTATGGCTTTTACGAATGTCTCTTCATTCAAGATAGGGTCTGGTTCATGGATAAGGTCTTCTTCAACAACCTTTTTACCCCTGCCACTACTTTCCACTTCCTTGTTTCTAGCTGCTACATTTTCAACTTCTTCTAGCCTTATTTTCATACCTTCTAAGGATTCTTCAAGGAGTATGTTCTCCTTTTGATCATCCACCTCTTTAGCTAGCTCTACATTTGTCACCATTATTGACTCTCCTACTGATTCACCAGTAGCTGCAGACATACACTGATTTCCCAAGTCTTTAACTTGCTCTAATACCACTTTGATGTAGAAACAAGCCTTGCTCTCCTACCCTAACCTCCACTAGGGTCTTCAATAGGCCTCTTCTCTAGACTAGATAGGGTTATTCACTAACCCTAACCTTCAAGGATCTCTCTCTGAAGATCCCAATCAATTTCAGCTTGAGTACACCAACAAGAAAACCAAACTAATTCAACACCTAGCCATAGAGCTCTTATTGCACTTCTTCAAAAACTGATCCCAATGGATCCAAAAATCTTCCATATGGAGAGGTAGTCTCATATATTTTTTATTGGACCAATTCCAATGTCCACAAAATTCTTTTGGACTGAAAACCTAAATGAGTTCCAAGAACCAAGCCAATTTCACCCAAAAGAGGGCTACAAGCATTAGGCCTAATTAGGCTCTTTTTCTACAATAACTTGTAAAAATCCTTAACAATTTGGAAAAATAGCACTGGATATAGATACCCTTTATCAAAACACTAAATATTCTCTAGGTCTTGTTCACCAAAAGTGTCCGTACAGTACCTCCTATAATCATGCCTAAAAATCAGGGTTTCTAAGAAATTAGTCTGTCTGCACAAAAGAACTTATTCTTGGAACACTAAAATTCTCTCCCAAACTTCTCCTTCAATTTGGGGCTCCTCCACACACCACACTACCTCTCCAAAATCACTTATTGAAGCAATCAATGCTTTCAATTCCTCCCATTAGCTCTGTAACTTCTTATGATCCCTGGCCATGCAACTCTGGCTCGCCTAGGGAATCATATTAAAAATAGCTCCCATACTTTCCAGGGCCCCTCCTTCACTATATAATATGTACATGGATTCAAATCCCTAATCCCAAAGGCCCATGAAGATTCCATAATGGGAAGAGGATCTATGACCCCATCTTCATCAGTTGCTTGATTCAGACCAGCGACTAAACATAAAACAAAATAATTTACAAAACTAACTATAAATTTACAAAATGGAAATCCAAAACCACACAAAATCTCAAAAACACCTACTCTATCACTACCATGGATTACCCTATTCAATTCAATCCATTAAAACACCAATTTATCAGAAAAACACTAAATCTGATTGTTCTTTCTATTACTCAGTCCGCACACACAATTTGAAAAACAAGCCAACCCTTTCAAAAGGTCAAGGATGGCCTTCTATAGTTGAAAAAGACCCAAAATCAATGATTCTAGATAGTTATGAAACCAATTTCTCAAAGTTGTAAAAATGCAACAAATGTTGTCAGTGACAACATTGGCAACTTTTACATCTTTTTGGATTTGCTATCCAAACTTGGTCATAAGTCCACCAAACTTAACCAAATGCTAATATAAGGTATTAGAACATTGAAATAGGACCTTGAGTCCCTTTCTTGTCAATTTGGACATAAAAATGCATAAAAAAACCTATTTGACCTAATGTGGTCAATCCTACAAATAAGGTCTTAAAGGACCTATTAAGGCATCCTACACCAACACACTTAACACTAGTACTTTTTTAGTCCCCTTATTGCACTAGTGGTTTGGCTAAGACCACTACAAGACAAAAACAACATAGAAGCCCTAGTTTCCTTTCTAGCCCTACCTAGGTGCTCCTGCACCATAGGGTCAGATTAGTTTTAGGTTCAGAGAAAAGAGCACATATGTCATCTTTACTTGTGGATTTTATTTTCACCTCATCATATGAAAACCCATCAACATAAAATACATGATATCTATCCCTATGTTCCCTATTTCTTAATCCATTTAGATAACTCCTTCGAACTATTGGCCATTGATTCTAGGGTTGTGGCGAGGGATGAGTGTTGCTCATGAGAAGAGGAAATAAACCTATTCACTATCATATAAATTTGAGTAGTAGTCTATGAGAGGTGACTTATAAGATCCCCCTGTGTGGTCTGTACAAGTTCTACTTGAGGAGGCAGAGGGTTTTGGGGTGGTTTGTTTTGTTGAGGAACAACATTTTGAGGGTTTTCTTGTTGGAGAGTAAAATTTGGAGGGTTTTCTTGATCTTTAAGTGCAATGTTTTGAGGGTTTGGATATGGTGGTATGCCAGGAAGAGGTTGTTGTTTTCTGTTTTGTCTTTGGGAATTATTTTGAGAATCTGGCATAAATTTATTAAAAAACTTAAATCAATTAAAAAACCCTATTTCAATTCAATTTTAAACAAAAACTTAAAAAATTAAATTCTTACCTCTTTGATGATGTGGCATTGTTAGAAATTGGTGTAAATGCAAAAAATCAAAATAAAGTGGAACACAATCAGGTTATGTCAAGATCATGAGCCTCAATAACATAATTCTCATCTTGAATTTTCTCAGTACACTCTTCTTTCATCTCATACTTGAAGTCCATCTCAAGGACCACATCCTCCTTAATTTGTTTACCCTTATACTCCTTGTTACAAGGATAGACAAACCTCCTCTCTCCCAAACTTCCCTCATGCTTAGGTTCCTCCATTGTTTTTGTTCCCTCACTCTTTTCCTCCTCATAGTCAATTTCCATAACAAAGCTCATCCTTTTCACCTTTTTTCTGGTATTTTTGGCCTTTGAAGAGGTAGGTTTAATGGAAGCCACTTTTCTTTTCTAGGGAGTGATATCAAGTAAAGCCTCTTCAAGGATAATGTCCTCATCTAGGGATTGAGGGATTTTAATCTTATTTTTCCCAAAAGGGTTGGCTTTTCTCCCAATAGGGTTGGATTTATCAAGGAGAGGGTTAGATTTTAAAAGCTTAATTTTGATTGTGCTTTTAGCCGGCTTCATAATGTGTCTTTGTTTATGGCCAGGGTATGAAAAATTTTAGCTTCTCAATGATGATTTATTAAATTTTTGTTTATAGAGGGTATAAATTAGGCCTTGGAAGAGCGACAAAGAGGCGCCCTTGGAAATGATACTGGTCAGGGAAGAATATAGGAAGAAGGGGACATTAACCCTATAGCCATTTCTCAAATGTTCAAGATAGGAAATTGATACCCATGAAAGGCAGTATACCTTACTTCCAAGATAAAGTATTTCATAAAAAAAGAAATAACCAACAATATATGGCAGGGGTAGAGAGAACCTATCATACACATTTTCATTGGCCACGACCACCAATTTATCCCATTTCTTAAAAAACTCCTTAATGTAGAGCTTATAACCACCATAGATTTTCCTTTCAACTCTATCACCTTCACATTTTAATCTCGTAGCCTCAAGTATTAGCATAGGGGTCACGTGTAATTTGATAATCCCAATGGTAACATTGACTTTCTGTCAGGAATTACAGAACTTCATGGATAGAGTAGTATTATAACCCTTCATTGCATGGAAATAAAGTGTAATTTTGGATCTACAAAAATATCCCAAAGCTCATTGTTCTGTAAAATTTCCATATAATCTCTCATTTTTGAATGCTTCAGAGGAACCCCCATACTTTTAATTTTAGAGAGATTCAACTACTAAATTGTGGACATAAGAGGCCCACCCTTGCCAAACTCTGTAAAAAATTTAAAAAACTTTTTATTCTTCTTACCAGAATGGTAGTGAAGTTTCTCAAACACTAATCCCTTATGCCTTTGGAGAGAATGGAGAAGCTTGAAATCATAACCCACAATTATGACACTACAAATTTCATTTTTATGAAATATTTCAAGATGATACTTCAGGCTATTAAGAAGAGAGTTCACTTTACGAAAATATTTACACAAGTGATTGATTTAAAAACCCATCACATGATCATAAATTATGTAATTTTTGTTTTGATCATAAATAATATTTGTATGGAAGAGCCAAGTTGAAAATGAGAAAGGTTTAGTATTAAGATGAGTGTACATTAGACACATGGGATATAAGATGCGTTTAAACTTATTCATAAACATAGGGGGCATATTAATAATTCCTTTTCTCCAAAATAAATTTGAATGAGGGTCATTTCGCCTAGCCTTGACATCACTTATCACTCATTCATCAGATAATTATTATGGAAGCAATAACACTTATTGTAAAAATAAGATGTTATAAAAAAGCCTTCTTTCTTAAAGAATTTCAAAGCGGCGTCCAACCTTTTAGTTTTCATACTATTTTTAATCCCTATCTCATGATCCTTATTATTCCAAGTATAATAATTCTTCATATGAATAATATCATTGATCTATTTTCCATTCAACTGTTTAAAATTCATGATACTTATTCTGAGAGACATCCCAAAACTAGAAGCATACACGTTAAATTTTCACATTGATCTCATCATGGGCTTAGTTGGTCCTTACTTCTCTCCATTATGAAGCACATCTTTAAGTTTCTAAGGGCACTGTTCAAACATCATGTAGCACCAATATTGATAGTTAAGGCCTAAATTAGCCATGGTATCTACAACATAGTTCCTTTCTCTCAAGCTGTGACAGATATCAAAATTCTTGAAGGTGGAAAGATTTCTATTGCAATCATATAGGATACTCATCAGGTCCCAAGGGCATCATACATTACCTTTTAAGTAATCCATTATTATCTTAGATTCTTCTTTAATGATTATGTAGTCATAGTTAAACTCTTTTAGGCATTTTATGCCTTGACAAATAACAATTTCTTCCACCCTATTATTACATCCAATTCCCAAGTTTTGGTAGAAACATTCAATTAGAATGCCCTTCCAATTCCATATAAATTCACCAGTAGAAGAGTACCTAGGGTTTCCTTCAAAACACCCATAAAGATTGCATTTGATCCATCCCACATGTGAAAGAATCCATCTAGTGAGTTTCCTTCTCATAATATTACCCCAATTAATATTAAAAAGATCCTACTGAATTCCCCACCTCTATTTAACCCTTAACTCATGTAGAGTGGGGAAAACTTTTCCTTTCCCAAAGGTGACAACATTAATGTTTTCATTTATCTATTGTTTGATTATTTAGAACAAGAAATTGTTGTTTCTAGGCCGTTCCCTAAAAATTCTATTATTTTTTTCCTTCCAAATATTCAAAATGAGGAAGGGAGGAATTTGAGCCTATAGGTTTCTTATAATATGGTGACTAAAAGGGTAGAAAATCTAATGGTCAATGAATAAACTCATAGAGTCATGCATCACCCTACTCACATTAGTGTGAGGAAACACAAAATCCAAAACTTCCCTAACATAGGGGAAAAGTAAGAAAAGATGATATATTCTTTCACAATTAGAGTAGCAGAGCATACACATGTTCACCAAGGAGAAGCATATTTTTTTCAAGTTATCAATTGTCAAAGATTTTCCATGATCCATGATCCACCAAAAGAAATTAAACTTAGGGATGAGGTTAGGGATCCAAATCTAATTCCATTTTTTGTTGTTATCTTCATCCATTTTCAAAGCTTTGTCAGTTGATTTGACATGAGTTATGTTCCAAATACATTTATCACCAATCTGCTAGGTAAACATGGAATTGTTAGAAAGGAGGGGATGGAAGGAGTCTGTCACCCTCAAAACATTTTCTAAGTTGTGGAGGAATTTCAACACATCTCCATAATTGGTTTTTGAAGTCTTTTCACATTGCCTTACCATTCCACCATTCAATGTAGTTGTTCAACCTGTTTTCATATTTTCCAATGAGCCACATTTTGATCTAGTTGAAGTTATTATCGTCCTCAAGGGTTTTATTAAGGTGCCATATGTCCTCCCAGAAGTTGGTTCTATTACCATTTATATTTTCCTACTACCTTTCATTAATATTTGTTTAGTTTTGAGAATGATATTCCAAAGAGGGGAACCCAAGATGGAGATGGGGTCATAGAGAAATGAGTTTGTAGGCCTATTTTGGAGTTATTTGGCTCTAAAAAGGTTAACCCAATCTTTACCATTCTCTAGAATAAACCATCCCATTTTGGCAACGAAGGCTCTATTAAAGGATCTTATTGTCCTGATACCAAGACCACTAACCCTCTTTGACATGCACATTGTGTCCCATTTGACCAGAGTTATTTTAGTTTTCTCTTCAATTCTTTTACATAAGAATTTCCTTTGTAACTTCTCAATGCTAGATGAACCAACAAGCCTAGGATTTTGAAAATGAAGTGGAAGTAAACTAGGATACTTTGGAGGCAAGACTTAAGGAGATGGATTTTCCCTGCCTGACATAACATATTACCTTTTCATCCCGTAAGCTTTTTCTAAAATCTTTAGATGAGGCTATTCCAATAAGTAGATGAGGGGAATTTGGTAGTAAGAGGTAAAACAAGATAAGAGTTAGGTAAGGAAGTACCATTACAATATTACAACATTAAAACCTATGAAATTAAGCTCTTCACTAAGGAACCAAGCTCTGATACAAATTATTGAATAGGAGAAATAACTAAGAGGGGGGTGAATCAATTATTCCCACACAACTTATAATTTTTTTCCTTTGTCATTCAACTCACAAAAAATAGTATTAACAACTTTAGATTTGTCGGTTAAACACATCAAAGATACACACAAATATAAGCATTAAGAACAAAGAAAAATTGACACAGAGAACACCATGATTTTATGAGGAAACACAAATTGGGAAAAACTACGGAGAAGCTAATTCTCATTAAATGAATAACACCTATTAAAATGACACTAGTATGGTGACTTTTAAAAGGGCTCACCTCCAAGTGCAAAAAAGGTCATTGTTAATGCATAGAGGTTCATTGCCAACACAAAAATGCTCACTGTCGATACACATAGGTTCATTTCCGATACACAAAGGTTCACTGCCAATACAATAAGGCTCATAACCATAAAATATGAAAAGAGATAGAGTCCACAACAAAGATCAACACATTGCTGCACACGAACATATATCACTACAAATAGATTTGAAATCAATTTGCATATTAACACACATGAGTCTTGTCAGATACATATATTGATCCACACACAGACTCTAATACTGATACCCAACAACTAAATTCCTCACTCTTATATATATAACATCATAAAATCCACCAGGTCAGCCAGATAATTTTAAATACATCACACCAAGACAGTCCCACAATGGTAAGGAATGAAATGAGGACCACCTCAAACATTACAACACACCTTGTTCAAGACAACATGCCTCACTCAAGCCAACACACTACATCATCTCAAAATATCTTATTTCCGATTAGTATGATCAGTACGTTACACATACATAATTTCCCGACCAAAATATATAAGGGATACACATCAAAATAGGATTGATCCAATCAACTATATGTTACATCTAATTAATAAAACTCAGAAAAAATTGTTGCTGACAACCCTAACTATAACATATAGATTATTAAAGCACATCAACTGATACACAACCAATATGCCAAATCTAGACGGTTTCACAACAACCAATACACCAAGAGGCTATAATAAGGATATGTTGAAATCAATGAAAATATTAATGACAACAACATAAATCACATCAACCTCACATTCTAACAATCTCCCCCTTTGTCATCGATGACAACATTCATCAATAACAAAGAAAAGAAAAAAGTTCAACCGTTCTCCAATTTTATCCTCCTTTGACAACATTAACAAAGGGAACAATATTATCCTCCTTGCTAACATACTCTACTCCCCCTACAAGGAAGCCATAGAGCACTGATCCAAAAAGATAAAATTAAGTTTTGGACCAATGCACACACACCGATGCATCTATTGAATTCTAGGAACGGGCAACACACCTAGCTTCCCCCTGAGATAATCAAAAGTATCCTTGCACAAAGGTTTGGTAAATATGTCTTATGTTTTTTCCATTGTGGACACATAATCAATATTAGCTTTACCTTCCTCAATGTTGTCTATGATAAAGTGATATTTGATGTCAATATGTTTTGTTCTGCAATGCTTTACCAAATTCTTTGACATAGTTATAGCGCTAGTATTATCACACATGATAGGAATTGGTTCACCAAAACTAACTCCTATATCCTTCAAGGTCTAATTCATCCATGGTGTAATATAATCTAATTCAATAGTAGATAATGTTATATTATCATGCTTATTTCTTGACCACGCAACTAACCGGGAGAAAAGAAAGAATGATCTACCACTGCTAGTCCTTTTATTTTTCCAAACAACCTGTGCAATATGCAATTGTATATACTATCAGTGAAAAATATAACTCTCTTGGATACCATAATCCCATATCTTTTGTTCCTTTCAAGTATCTAAAAATCCTTTTTACTTCCAAAGCATGTGACTCTTTTGTTCTTATTGAGATCTGACTACCAAACATACTGCATACATGATATCTGGTTTGGTAGGAGTCAGGTAAAAAAATCCTTCAATCATTGATCTATACTTATTTACATCTACTTTTGGTGATTCATCCTCCTTAGTCAAATTATAATCGGTAACAATGGGAGAACATATAGGTTTTGAATCTTCTAAGCCAATCTTCATTAGTAATTCCTTCACATACTTGGATTGATAAATAAAAATACCTTTTTCATTCTGACTTCTTGCAATCCAAGAAAGAAATTCAATTCACCAATCATGGACATCTCAAATTCCTTCTGCATTTCTTTAGAAAAATTATTTCATAGTTCATTTGTGCCTCCAAAGTTGATATCATCAACATATACAACAATAATAAAAATTTTGTCTAAAAGTATCTTGAAGTATAGATTCCTATATACCCAACCTTTTTTGAATCCTTGATTGATTAGATATTTATCCAATTTTTTATACTAGGCCCTAGGTGCCTACTTGAATATATACAATTCCTATTTAAAATTACAAACTACATACTGATCTGTCTTTGATTTGAACCCTTCTAGTTTCCCAATGTACACTTATTCCTCTAGTTCTCCATTTAGGAACATAGACTTGACATCCATCTGATAAACCTTAAATATTTTGAATGATTTAAATGCCAATAAAATCCTAATATCCTCCATTGTAGCAACATGGGCATAAGTCTCTTCAAAGTCGATGCCTTGAATTTGTGAGTAACCCTTGTATACCAATCTCTCTTTGTTCCTTATAACCTTTCCATTCTCATATATCTTGTTTTGGTAAACCCATTTTGTACTTATCACATTCTTGTCCATCGATATGGGCAGTGTTGGAAAGTTGACACTTAGGGTGTATATGAATTATTTTGTGTTGTCATTATGGAAACAAAGTCATATGAATTTTTGACAGTAAACTTTGAAGATCAAAATTAGCTAAGTATAGAAAACAGAGCAGTACATAGATATGCAGTTGATCAGAGCACCAGCACACATGCATATGATTAAGTCAGACTATGCGCCTCCATACTTAAGCTTTATGACATGTAATTAAGCTTGGTCTATACATGCATGTTATGGTATGACAGTATAGAGAAGTTATAGGAAGTTCAAGAGCCACTAGTAGTTCAGAAAACAGAGTATGGAGCTGACTTCAAATTTTGGATTAGCACATAATATTCTATTTTTTAATGGCCATGTTCCTATTGTAATATGTTTGTAATTATTTCTTTAACACTCGTGTAAGCATGCTTAAGACAATTTGTTTGGAAGCATTGTGTATGTTGTTTTTGGGCCGACTAAGGTCTTGTTTTTGGTCGCATCTATTCAGGCATGTATATATATTAGACATGCACTTTTGTATTAAGTGTGGAATGGAAAATAAGTATAGAAGATATTAAGAAGAGAAACATAAGAAAATCAGTATGAAGTAGAAGTCTTCAATAGATTAAAGCATCAACGCATAAATGGAACTGACCAAACAACAGTGTCATTACAACAATTCATCTTTTGATATAGTGTATATCTATTATCTAAAGGTTGTAGCCTTCATCCTATTGAGCAGTGAGCTCTATAAGTGAGCCAACCACCTTTAACAAGGTTTTTTAAAGACTCCTAATAGGGTCATTGTACTTTCATTGTAAAGACTACTCCTAATAGGGCAAAGGAACTCTAACGGGTTCATAAGACTAGTACAATCATTTGTGGGTACTAATTCCCACCGGGGTCTTCCTATGATCAAGGTTTCCCCGTAATCATATCTTGTGTTATGTGTTATTGTGTTATGCTTCATTTTTTATCTATTTGATTAAAGTTTAAAGTTTTTGAAGAAAAGATAATTGATGAACACTGAATCACNAACCCCCCCCCCCCCCCCCCCGGCCCTCAGTGTTTCTAACAATTGGTATTAGAGCTTTGGTCCTCTGAAAGAAAGTTTAACCACTTGAGGAGATCATGGATTCAATAGAAAAGAAACACTTGAAAAATAATCTTGAAGAAGCCCTTGATGATCTTAACAGATCTAAAAAAGAAAATGAAGAACTTAAACTAAAATTTGATGGCTCCCAAATGCTTATCAAAATATTAAGGAAAGATCTGAAAGATTTCTCTACAAATGATTTGGGAAAAATGGTTAAAAAGATGAATGAAGAAAACATGTCTCTGAAGGACAAGATTGAAGATCTAAATGAACAACTTACTGATAGCCTAACTGCTATTGAAGAAAAACCCAAAGAAAGTAAATAATTAGATGATGAACTTATGCAAGAAAATATGAAGATCTTGGAGTTGGAAAACATCAAGAAAAATATTGAATCTGAATTATCAGAAGAAAAAGATAAAATTGAGAAATTACACACAAGTTCTGATCTAATTCAATCACAACTTTATGCATAGAAGATAAAAGGTGATACTACTAGTGTTGGATACAGTGTAGCTCAAATTGAAATCAATGCAATGCAAGAAAGAAAGAAAGCAGAAGAAGAATCCACAAAAGCAAAGAAAATTGAGAATCTTGCAGAGGGTAATACACAACCTCGTAAAGAAGAACACAAGCTAATTAAATGAACTTGTTATGCTTGTAACAAGCATGGCCACTTGGCAAGATATTGTAAAGAGGTAAGACCCTTCAATGGGTATTGTTATTCCTATAAAAAATTTGGTCATAGGGTTATTTATTGTAGAACAAGTCAAAGAAATCAATCACAACAGAACCAAATAAATTTGAATCAATACAATCAGAGAAATCAACCTCAAAGAAACTATCAGAACATTACATGTCAGATATGTAATTTTAATGGTTACACAGCCAAGCAGTGCAACATGATAAACAATATCAATAAACCTCCAATCATTTGTCACTCATCCAACAAAGCAGGACATATCTCAAGGTTTTACAGGTCAAGAACTCAAAAACAAGAAAAGCCTAAAGAATCATTATTTGTAGAATCTGATGAAGTCAAGTTTGTAAAAGCTACAGAAGATTTAGGTAAAATATGAGTTGAAATAAAGAAAGATGATGATGTTAGCAAGGTAGTAGATGCATCCACAGTGGACACGACTTCTACTTCTGGTTAGTTGACCCTCATGGTCTTAGGGGGAGCTATTCTAGCTCTAAACCCCTACGTGGCTGGTATACTCACCTTTGAGTATGTGCCTATGGATTCATGTAATTGATGATGAAATGAGGAAGTATGCATAGACACATAGCTTGAACTTGGGCAGAACCAAAGATTGAAAATCTCAATGTAAACCACGTTACGAAAACAAGAATTAATTGCAATAACCTTTATATAAGTCAGTAAAAGATATTTATCCTCACTTTGCATTCAAAATTGAGCATTCAAAGAGTGCAACAGAAGTTAGCATCTAAGTGTTGAAGGATAAATTGTTGGTTGGTTAGCAAGATGAATCGAAGTTGAAACGAAACCCTAGTGGACATGTCATTTCAAAATATCGTGAAACCTTACTTAAGAAAGTTACAAGTAAGTAATGGTTACTCCTACAGTGTTTGACATCTCTCATAAAAAGAGATGTGTATTTAAGAAGAATCCATTCAAGTCTATGCTAGATGATGTAGAATGGGCATTCTCCAAGACTCCGCTAGGAGTCATGCATGTAGAGGACAACTGCACTTACATCTACTGTAAGAAGGAGTCTGTTGGTGACAAAAACATAACAACACTCATGGCATCAATGATGAAACTAAATTACTCATTCAAGGATGAATACATGCATCTCACTGATAACCCTATTTTTGAGTACATGAATACGCATGAGGTCTATGAAATAGAATGGGTTAAAATTTTACTTAGTAGGATACATGATGATCTATATTGTATTGGTGAAGTTCCTTTCTACATTACTACTGAACTCATTAATGAGATGACTGGACTCTCCAAGGTTGGACCCATTCTTCCTACTGGAAAGGATGTAAATAAATAGGTTGAGCAGGCTTGCTTATCTAGAAGTGATAGGTGCGGGATGACTATTGATCCCATTATGGAAGAAGACATCAAACTCCTCACAATGATACTTGGTTACAAGTTTCAACACGGAAGTAGACTGAATAAGACAAATCAAGTTGATTATGTCTTATACAGTGCAGATAAGTAAAGAAAGGCATCAAGGATTACATCAAATATCCTAAAAGTTCATGGGGTCACACAAGAAGACCTAGATAAAGCTAGAGAAGCTAAGATTGAAAAAGAACTTAAACAAACTCCTACAGAAGTAAAAATAGAAAAATCTAATGATATCCCCAAGAAGAAGAAGAAGAAATCTGATGAAGGTACATCTGCACCCTCAACTACTATTGACTTGGAATCTTCTCCACCATCAGTACCAAGCAAGATGACTAGAAGAAGGAAGCAATTTCGCACAGGTCACCCATCCTCAAGGACAACAAGGAGCAAAGTAAAGAACACTCAAGCCCCTCCTGAGGTAGGATTTAGAACTAGTTTGACAGTCTTACGAAACATAATCAGTAATGAAGGAAGACTAGATTCAATTTTAAATGCGCATGACAAGTACCAAGAGATAGATAAATCAGAGATACATTCTATGATTATCTCTCACATGATCAAGTTTAAAAGGTCAGTATTGGAACTCAAGACAATCATTCCAGACAAAGTATGGAACATATTAGACCTATTGAAAAGACAAGCAATAGAGGAAGATATGAGGATTAGAGAAGAAACATTATACAATCTTCTCCCTATTTGCTCACATGATTAGAAAGAAATTCTATTAGATTTGGTAACACCTCATCTAAGAACCAAAACAAGAACTCTTCACATCATGAACAAAGAGTATGAGTTGGTTGGAAAAGAGACTGAAAGAGAATTAGTATTTTTTGATAGACACATGTATCCATCAATGGTGCCTATAGCTAAAGTGACTCCAGTCCCTCCCAAATAGGATAAATAACCAGAGATTCCAAATGTGCCTATGATAGGTCCATAGGATTCAACACCCAAAGTTACATCACCCTCTGATACAGTCAAGGATTCAGATGAAACCATTGTGATAAATGATAATGAGATCACCATGTTAGCCTCAGAAAATGACTTAAATAAGTTTGAGGAATCATTTGTAAGTACAAAAGAAGTTGATAAAGTATGCATTGATAACACTTCTTTGCAGAAAGAACAAGTTCCTACAGAAGAAACAACAAGTAAAAATGAAGAGAGAAAGGATGAACCTAATGAACCACCCTCTATGGAGATCCCAGTGAAAATTGAATGCATGGATTTTAGTCAAAATACTATATTCACTCCATCTAGAAAACCATCAGTATCATTGTTGTCAAGCTTGACCCCTGACTCAACAAACCTAGATGCTTGGGGAGAAAAAGACTTGATAAAGCCAAAGAGAAACAAGTTATGAGAAATGCTCTCTTTCTAGATTCAGTGAACATTTTGAACGACTTAGTACTAACAGACAAGAAATTGGCAAATATCTAGTCAGTGGATGATGTTGACAACATATTGACTTGCTTCAAAGAAAACTTCACAAGTTTAGTAGATTTAGCTACTAAAACTGTAGAGGATGAGTACAAAAAGGGAATATTAGATGAGTTGATCAAGAAATTCCAATTAGATCTAAACTCCTTGAAGATTGGTCAAACAATTCTAAAAGAGTTAGCAGCAAAAGGCAGGAAGGTGATTGCAAATTTTATGGATAGAGGAAAATTCAATTCTGAGCACATCAAGAAGATTGAAGAAGCAGACATCTTGGTTGAAAACATCAATAAATCAGTTGAAACATCCTCCCAAGACATCAACATCTGCAACAACATCTATCAAGGTCAGATATAAAAGATTGAAAAGGCCAAGGTAGAGATCAACAAGATAAGGACCAGGAAAACACAACTAAGAAATGCACTTGTGCCCTCCTTAGCTGTCTTGAATGAGAACATAAAATAGATAGATGCAACAATTGTCACATATGATCAAGGTCCCTGCATGGATCTGCCAAAAATGGAGAAACTCACATATGCATTATGCGCCCATCTTCAGACCGTTGATGCATAGAAGGCATTTTGGCAAGAAGAGATCAAGACTCTTTAGATTGCGTATCCAGATGTGTACTACAAGTAAGTAACTAGAGACTTAAATATTTTGACACCTTTTTCATTAATGTAAAAGGGGGAGTATTTTATGTATATGAGGAGTATGATATATATAGCCAAAGTTATGATATACAGTTTTTTGTTGTTAAGTCAAAGTTTAAGTAACTTGGCCACAGTCCTTTATTTCCATTAATGACAAAGGGGGATATTTTTGGCAAGTTGACACTCAGGGTGTATATGAATTATTTTATGTTGTCATTATGGCAACAAAGTCATATGAAGTTTTGACAGTAAACTTTGAAGATCAAAATTAGGTAAGTATAGAAAATAGACCAGTACAGAGATATGGAGTTGATCAGAGCACCAATGCACATGCGTATGATTGAGTCTAACTATGTGCCTCCATAATTAAGCTTTATGACATATAATTAAGCTTATTCTATACATGCATGGTATGGTATGACAATACAGAGAAGTTACAGGAAGTTCAAGAGCCACTAGCAGTTCATAAAATAGAGTATGAAGCCGACTTCAGATTTTGGATTAGTGCATAATATTCTATTTTGTAATGGCCATGTGCCTATTGTAATATGTTTCTAATTATTTCTTTAACAATAATGTAAACACGCTTAAGCCAATTTATTTTGAAGTGTTGTGTATGTTGTTTTTGGGCTGACTAAGGTCTTATTTTTGGTCGCGTCTATTCAGGCATGTATATATATTAGACATGCACTTTTGTATTAAGTATGCAATGGAAAATAAGTACAGAAGATATTAAGAAGAGAAACATAAGAAAATCAGTATGAAGTAGAAGTCTTCAAGAGATTAAAGCATCAACACATAAACAGAACTGATCAGACAACAGTGTCATTACAGCAATTCATATTTTGATATAGTGTATATCTATTATCTGAAGGTTGTAGCCTTCATCCTATTGAGTAGTGAGCTTTGGCAGCGAGCCAACTACCTTTAATAGAGTTTTGTAAAGACTCCTAATAGGGTCATTGTACTTGCATTGTAAAGACTCCTAATAGGGTCATTGTACTTGCATTGTAAAGACTACTCCTAATAGGGCAAAGGAACTCTAATAGGCTCATAAGACTAGTACAATCATTTGTGGGTACTAATTCCCACTGGGGTTTTCCTCTAATAAAGGTTTCCCCGTAATCATATCTTGTGTTATGTGTTATTGTGTTATGCTTCATTTTTTATCTATTTGATTTAAGTTTAAAGTTGCTAAAGAAAATATAATTGACAAACACTGATTCACCCCCCCCCCTCTCAGTGTTTCTAACAGGACCCAATTCCTAGGTCTAATTTTTCTCTATATGACTGAGTTATCCCTTCATTGCATTAATTCTACTTTGGTCACTATAAGCTTCTATTATACATTTAGGTTCAACCTCTGACATTAAACATAACAAAGCATGATATTGAGATGCTTTACTTCTGGTAACAACTCCTCTGTTCTTGTCTCCAATGATTTGATTCTTTGAATAATCCCTTTGTACATACCTTGGTTTCTTTGTTGTAGATGTCAGTTCTCTTTTCATTTATTCTTTGTATCAGATTCATACTCAAGGTGTATCTCAGGGACCTTCTAAAGCTCTTCATCAACCTTTAGATTCACACTCTCCACAGTTTTGTTCAGTCTCTTGTTGTAGCACCGATACACTTTTCTTACTTCTTCTTCTTCTTCTTCTTCTTCCTCTCTTTTCTCTTTTCTCTTTTTCTCTGTATCAGATTCATACTCAAGGTGTATCTCAGGGACCTTCTAAAGCTCTTCATCAACCTTCAGATTCACACTCTCCACAATTTTGTTCAGTATCTTGTTGTAGCACCAATACACTTTGCTTCTTGTAGAATAACATAGAAATATTCCTTTATCCACTCTTCTATCAAATTTTCCAATATTGTCTTCATCTTTTCGAATGTAACTTTGTTGATCTCTAAGTTTTTTTTGTCTATTAGTGTCCCATAATTAGTCATATTCAAGGCAAGTTGGTCAGTCATCACTGCAACCGAGCCATCCCACTAAGGCTAAGACCGAGTAGTAGTTATTGCTGAGAAAGTCAGAGGTCGCCGAGTACTCAATGGATGCTAAGCAAAATGATTGTTGAGTTGCATAGAAGAGTTAGTGCCGAGCGACATCATACAGTTATGCCGAGTAACATAGTATTGACCGATCACAAGTGTTTTGATATGCCGATTAAAACATATTGTGTATATGTGTTTGTAATGACACAAACACCAAGGTAAACAATTTTTGCCGACTCTTATGGAGTATTTAATGATCATGCATTGAGATTTAATGCATTAATTATGCGATATTTTTATGATCATGGATCCCTATGCAAGACATGCAACCAAACAAAATTAGGGATGCCTAAGCAACAAAAGATGATGGGTCTAGATCATCGATCTTGATTTGGATGATCTATTTATGGGATGCTTCAAACCCTAATCTATGTGTGTTAGAGATTGTATGTTTGGATGCATATGTGAAGAACAAAGATCATAAGTATATTCATGTTTTACATATCTGATGCATTGACCAGAAAGAGTGACCAAGCAGAGCAGTGAAGAGAAGAACATAGATAAATCAGATTGAGAGACCAGTTAAGAGTTGGAAAGAGGAGGCATGTTATCAACATTTGTAGTGAAAACTAAAGGATCGGGTATTGATAAATTCTAGCAAGTGAATCAACGTAAATCTCTTAATAGAGTGGCCTAACAGGCCTTTGTAAATCTCTTAACCGAGTGCTTACTTTGTTGTAAGTTTAAATCCTTTAACAAGGTATATTGTATAAGTTTGTAAGCTCTTAAAAGGGAAGACCACTCATAGGGTAGATCATCATAAGTGATTAAAATTTTGTAGCCCTAATAGGAACACTTTATTACCATAGTAGTGAAGATTTGTGGGTGTCATCCCCACCCCAAGTTTACCTTCAAGGGTTTCTGGGTTACCAAAATCTTTGTGTTATGTGTTCATGATTAGATGTTGGATCTTTTACAACATTTCAGTTTATGTTTATGAATACATGGTTGAATGAGCTTGTTAAGAATTGGTAGAATTTGTATAGATATGATTCATCCCCCTCTCAGTTAATGATTTCCCATATTAGACTTCCAATAATCAGTATCAAATCTTTGTTCTCTTAAAAGAAGTATAACAACTTGAGAGTTAAGATCCTAGAAATGGAGGCTTATAAGTTGGGAAAGGTCATTGAGAATCATAAGATCGATATTTAGCTGGCACTGCAGCAGCTTGAGACAACTAGAGAAGAATTAAATAAATCCTTAAAAGCTAGGAAGGAATTGGCAACTCAGATGAAAGATACTCAATATAAGGAAGAAGACATTGAAGGTCTATTTGACAATGGAGATTCAAAAGAAAGTAATGTAGCAATTATAGATCTATTGGAGAAAAATAACATGTTGAAAGAACAAGTCAAAAGTATAAAGATAGAACAATAAACTCAATCAATAACACTATGTGAGGTGATTGATCAAAAGAAGAAATATAAGGAAGATAAGACAATGGAAGAAGAATACAAGAGATAGATGGATACCATACTTGATGAAAGGAATAGTGATGTGCATAAGCTCACAAAAATTTAGTTGGATATGGTCAAACAACTGTTATTTGCAAATCAAGAGATAAACAGAAAAGAAATTGAAATCACATATCTGAGATCTGAGAAAAATCAACTAAAAAATGAGTTGAGATCTAAAAGAGAACTTATTGAGAGGATACACAAACTGAATGAAGCATTGAGATACTTTGAGGAAATTATGAGATCACCAAGAAGGAATAGTGACACATATGGACTTGGACATACCAATCACCAGTCTTCCACTGAAAAAGGAGTATCATAGAAAAATGAGGAACTAGGGAATACAAAGCTGAAGAACAACAAGCCTACATGTTATCACTGTGGGAAACCAGGTCACACAACAAAAATATGTCAAAGAAAGAATAGTAAATCAAATCCTAAACCTAAATTCAATGGACATTGTTTTAACTGTAAGAAGCTTGGACATCAGGTAGATGAATGTGGGTCAAAGACTAGCAATACACCTACTTCACCAAGATTCCAAGTACATTGCTACAATTGTCAAAAAATTGGACATAGAACCCAAGATTGCAGATCCAGTTGAAATACAAATGGACATCCATGAAACAAGGCAATACATCAAGGAAAGGTAGCACATTCAATTGGGATTATAATACAAGGCACAATTTTAATTACTGTAATGAATATGGTCATGTTATAGAGAATTGTATAAATACACATTTTAGAGGTAAATACATGATGCAGGAGGCATCACACCATTGGAAAATTATGATTAATTTCATAAATGCCATGTTTTAAGACAGTTGATAATTTTAGTGACCAATGTGATGGAATGGTCTAAAATGATTTAAATATCATTGTAATGTGTTAGAAAATGGGTTAAAATACCATTATGATGTAAAATGGATTAAATGTCATTCAAAATCCATAATGAGTTAATAGTTAGTTTTGATAACTACTCCCAAGAATCTCGATAAAGAGATCTAAATAGAGAGGTGAGTGGATGGATGATATTTTTAGGGGGAGAAAGCTACGAGAGATAGCTTGAGAGAGAATCAAAAAGTGAAAAAGAATTGGGGCTCTCTGGCAGCAGCCAGAGAGCCATGCAAATTGTAATTGCAGTTCATATTAATGAAGTATTAGTTTTGTGTTGAGTTACTTCCAAGCTTATTCATTTTTGTTATCAATCTCTTGTTTTTAGTTTTTATGAAAGGATTCAATAATGAATGAATCGAGTTACATGATTGACAGTCATAATTGCATGATCCATGTATTTGTCTAGTCATTGGGTCTGTTGAGTTGTTTAGATTCGGTTTATATCTGTCCCAATCCATGGGATGATGAAAGTCGGTTTGTTTAGTAACGAATGGATTTGAAAACGGTTTACTAATGCTGTAATGTGATAGAGTCTATAATGGCTTCAAATGGTTATGAAAACCGTTATCGAAGGTAGTGGGGTTTGTTAATACCCACGTGGAAACTATGCAGCAACAGTCATGCTAGAAGGAGCCCGCGAGCATGTTACTTGCAGAGAGATGGTTGTCCAAATAGCTGAATGATATTAGTTATCATTCCTAAGTGATAGTGGTGAGGAAAAGGTCGTGGCACATGTTTTACTAGACCCGTATGGCAATGAGCAGTTAGAGAAGGTGACGGATTCATAGAGGTGTCCACGCTAGGATAATGACAGTCACGAATGATGGCAGCACATATTCACCAAGCACGCGATTGATATCTTTATACCTGTGAAGAGGAAGGTGGAAAATGATTCAAATATCATTCCACCATTATGTTCGAGAAATCTGTGACTTAGCTTTGTTCAGCAAAAATGTGGCGGATAGCTCAGTGGGAAAGGTGGCGGAAAAGGTGGTGAAAGGGGAGTCGACTAGTATGGCAAAGACATACACTCCCAATCCATATATAATCCACATCAACCGATGTAGACCGTGGAGGATCAAGAACTAATTTGAAAGGGTGGTGAATGTATTTTTCATATGGATATGAGGATGGCATGGCAATCTTCGATAAAGAATGTAGATGAAGATTGTGAACTGAAGATTTCAATGGAGAAAAAGAACGTGTTGGTTTTCTCCGCATCAGATTGGTATCAGAGCTATGAGTCATGAGAATGAAAAGGAGAATCAAGTTGGGACAGTCATCTGTCCTATAGAGGATTCAAACAAACAAGGCATCTCATATGAAAATGTGGCAGACCCATTGAAGGTTCTTGCGAAGGAAGGAGTGTTGAACCAAACTTATGTTTTGGTGCATAAAGCAGTGATGAAATTTTTGTTTTATAACTCCTTTGTTGCAGGCTTACCAGAGAATCTTGCTGGCCTTCTGATTCATCAAGGTCACCAAGCAGTACCCCCAAATTGGAAGACTAGAAAGAGGTCACTGAATCCATGGGACTTGGATTCTTTTCCACCCCGGGAGTATGGTGCAGAGCACCTCATAAAGACAAGAAGGGTCACTTGGTTGACCATGAAACCTCATGAATATCACAAGGTGTTGAAGACAAAGAAGATGTCCTAGGTCTTCTCATTTAGGAAAACATGATCAATAAGATGACAATTTGATTGTAAACAGGACTAACAAAGCCATTTTTGTTAATGTTTGGAAAACAAACAAAGTCCCAAAATTGGCAATTATAACCAATAAGGACTGATGTAAAATTTTCGAGGATTAAGATTAGTTAGAAGTTATTAGGAGTCTTTTTGAATAAGTTTAAAGTTTAAAGATTTGAATCTTAATGGTCAAAATGCAATTTGGATGGAAACTGCACAAATTAATTACTTATGAGATCCAACTGTTCTTGATCAGTTGGAGAGGTTTTAGGAAGCCTATGTTAGGCATTAAAAATTTATTACACGGGAGAGAAGAGAGAATGCAATGAGTGCATTCAGCAATATACGGACAAAATAGTGTCCCTTGCAAATATGATGCAAAACTAAATGTATTTTGATATGTTTATGGAAGTTCTAAGTATTAACTTTCATATACATATGAGGAGTATTTTTTTTGTTATTGTTTTACATTGCAATGAATCAGTTTGTAAATCTTTATGATGTGGTGTAGTTGTCTGTCCTCTGACAAGGAAGATCATTGTATGGAATTATTATTTTCATTGTGTGTGAATGGTTAAAATGCTCCATTTTACCTCTATGTTTTGAGGAGGAGGCTCTTGACATGTTTTAGATATGTTTTACAAATGTTTCTTGCAGGTTGTGGGACAGTAGGATGAATAGAATCCTTAGACAATGAGTTTGTACATTGAAAATGCACTAATAGAAAATAATATTGTCTCTGCAAATAGACCCTTAGTGCGGGGGCCATATCTCCCTAATGCACCATTGGATCGTCCTAATATTTTAATATGTTTTTAAGAAAGTAAATATGCCCATCCTCACCGGAGTGATTGAGGATATTTGGTCTGGTTAAAAAGTTATACTACTATGTGTGCGGGTCTATCTAGAGACAGCAAGAAGATTGTTTTTGGGTATTTATGTTCAAGATTGTGGTTTGGGTTACAACTCTAAGTATGGACTAGATGTTGTAGGGAATTGGTGTTTATTATGTGGAGACTAGTGGAATAGATATCAATCTTGAAGACTGAATGACCATTGATAGGTCTTGAGAGTGGGTGGGTTCATGAGTTTGATCCTAGGTTGGAAGACTAGAGAAGCGCCTTCACAAGTAAATCCATTTTACTCCGCATCAATACACAATTTGGATGAATGGAAGTATGGTGTACTATAGTTGTCACAAGATCGGTCATACCAAGAGAGATTGCAAGACCAGAGCCCTGACACCTATTGTGGAGAAAATAATAAATTTGATGAATCTGACATGGAGAAAGAAAGAAGAAGCAAGCAGTAATGGATATAGTGGAGCCAAGATCAACCAATCCAATGGATCAGGTGATCACACTACTTCAAATTAAGAAAAAAGGTATGTAAGGAACTGTTTTCTCAAATGCATTATTTTACACCAATTCCTAACATAACATGTATTAAATTCCATATCTTCATAAATTAAGATGCATTAGGAAAGATCTGAGGAAGAAACCAAGCAAAAGAATTGTAATGAATATTTTATGTTGAGCATCAGTATAAGCACATGTCAAGCTTCCATACCGACTCATATGATATGTCAACTGAGCATCAGTTGATTGAACATCAGTAGTGACTGAGTCACTATTTTGATTGAGTAGTTTGTGATAACTAAGGTACTTAATTAAAGACCAAGGACAACTGTTATCCACCTACCACTGCATGAAGCATTTATTGAAGACCTAATCTGACTGTTTGAGGGTATATAATCAATTCAGGCATTCATTATTCATTTCACACAATGATTTAGATTTTTCAAAGCATTCTAAGGAGATTCAAGATCAATTTGAGATGAGTTTGAAAATATTCCACCTATGCATCACTGACCAGTATTAAAAGGTTGTAGACCAGTTGTTTCCAAGCTACACAAAACCTATTTTGTGAACTCTAACTTGCGGAAATGACAGCTAGTTCATCCATTGGCATGAAAAGACAAGTCAAGGCAATGATGAATGTTTAGTTGGTTAGGAGTAATGTGTGTGCACCACTAAATTTTTGAGTCGTTCCTAAAACTACAATAAAGGGAGATCTTATGAGAGCCTTGTCATCGATTCCACCCAAGGTACTTATGATCCATTATGTGAGAGCATGTTATATGTGTAAAGTTAGAGAATTTGGAGACTTTGAATTGAGGGAAGCTTATGAAAAATTATGTGAAAACAGAGTTCTAAAGGTTCATCATCAGCATATTACTGAGAAAGGGTTAGTCTATGCGCTAGAGTTCCCACGCAAATTTAAGGTCGAATGGATCAGGATTGTGTTGAGCGGGACACATGACATGTGTTTATGGTTAGAAAATAGACTGATAAAGATTTAAAAAGACATTATTCACCAAGTTACTGGTTATCCCATTGTGCAAGGGAAGTGTATAATGTGTTGTCAGAAAAAGGAGGATATTGAAAAGTTCACTTTGGATGAGTGGAACCAATGAGGGGTGACAATTTCTACAATCACCGATCCAGAAATTGATTTCAAAGTCAAAGTCATTACATGCAAATTCTATCAATCCAGGAGATCGGATAGTGTTCCATGTGTTGCAATTGATCAGGAATGGAAAATAGTAAAGAAGGATCATACCTACAATCTTGCCAAGTTACAGATGACTCAACTTGCCGAGAACCTATCAACAATAAGGAAGGAAAAGAACTCTATGTGTAAGTTTGGTTCCTTACTTGTTTGCATATTCTTCTATGTACATAATACTTTTCCTAGTATAGGAGATGTTTTTTGGAGTTAGGACCAACCAATAACAGTTCAGATTACTGATTTCATTCAACAATTAGGAGAAAATTTTGATATTGTTATGGGAAATTATTTTGTGGAATTTAAGAAAAAGATGAGACTAAAGAGAAGAATAATGGTATCACTAGTGGAGAAACATTATAATGATATTTTCTTTCTAGTTGACACTGATAAAACTTATGCGCAAGCTATAGTACCAAGGGTAGCATGGCTAAGGCAATTACATTATGAAGTAAGCATAGTTGAAACATTTGTAGCTATCACAACTCTACTTGTAGAGGACATTGATAGAAAGACTAAGAGATTTGGTACCTATAATGATGCTAAATCTAATATAACTTCAAATTTGAAGGTTGCAACAATGGAGAGAAAGAGAAAGAAAATTGTGAAGAATATTGAGAAGATGCTTTAAGAAGATGAATAAGATGATGCACCAGTACAGATCACAATAGGTCAAGGAGAGGACCAATATAGTGATTTTGAGGAAAGTGATGATGATGTGGAAGTGGACAAAAATGGTAAGAAAGTGATGGTTGCTGAGCCAACCAAGAAGAGGAGTTCATAGTATAAATATACTCCTCCTACCACATCTCAACCAAGAACCAGGGCATCAATATTTACTATATCTGTCGAGCCACCAAAAAATAAATTGGTAAAGGATACTGAAGGGGTAAGCTTAGGAAAGAGAAAAAAAGTTCAAACTAAATCTAAGCCGAGTCACCCAAAGAGGAAGCCAAGGAGAAAATATGTTATGGGTGAAGATAAAGAGGATGAAGAACTAGAAGAAACTTAGGATATCAGAAATTTCAAAGTTGCAAAGCACAAACACCCTACCAATATTGATGAAATCTATCACAACATCTAGAACTCAACATGTTTGTTAGGTTTTAAGTTTATTAAGTTTGAGAAATTGAGAAAATTTGATAAGGATAAGATAGAAGATGCTATGATGGACATGTTAGTAACATATAAGATGACACCTTTAGAGATTGGGAACCTAGTTCATGATGAGCTAGCAAAAAAAATTGATGAGAGATGGAAGCATGCCATGATGACATAATGGAAAATTAGAGAAGGAGCATTAGCTCAAATTATGCCTGAGTTAACAAAGAAGCACAAAGAAAAATTTATGGATCAATATAGGAATAGATTCATTCATAAATTGAGAGCCTATTCTATACTAAAGAATGATGTAGAAGATGTTTTAAAACAAACCCAAAGGATATGGAAGATTATCTTTGGATTAATAGTTGACAAGAATAAATATGAGGGCACATCTAAGAAAATTGAGCTTGACAACAAAGAATACATTAATGAACCAGATAATATTGAGGATAAGACACATGATGATATTGAAGCTGAAATGATTAACATTACTAAAGAAGATTTGACAAAGATGTTGATGATGAGGAGAAAGATAAAGTAAAGGAAGAATAGATTGGATATTTGACCATTGATGAGGTAACACAAGGTTGATGATGAGGAGAAAGATAAATTTGAGGAATAATTGATTGGAGATTTGACCACTGGTGAGGTAAAAAAAGGTTTGAATGCTGAGAAATAGGGACAAGAGGCACTCTTAATTCTATATTCACCTACCGACGCAAAGCTTGAAGACAATGTTGAGGGAGATAAAAGAAAAGAAGAACAAGCAGATAAATCTGCACTAGATATATCCAAATCACTTGAAGAATTCACTGAGGTGACCAAGACTTTTGAGAGAGAGGAGAAATAGGAACCTAAGGAGGAAGAGGAAATAAAAGCATTGGTACAATTACCTAATGTTGTTCCTCTGGTATCTATTGAAGTTAAGATAGATGATACATCTTCTAAGCAGATAATCAATACTCAGAAGGAGATAGTATCAATTAGTGGTGATACTAGTATTTTGAAAGATGAATATAAATGGAGTAGCATCTCACCAGAGCCAATGAAGAAGAAATCACATAAGAAGAAGAAGGATAAGAGTTATAAAGTTACACTTGATGAATTTATAGTCATTCCAAAATGGGATACTAATAACTTATCTTATGAGTAGATGCTAATCTTACATGACTTATTGTACGGGAAGAGGAAGCAAGAAGAATTGAAATGAGAACATCAACATAAGTAGGTATTACATGATATTAAAGAAATATTCGTTGATGCATTTGAATTTCAAGACCTAAATGAGAAGGAAACTATCTTGGAACAATTGGTTCATATTGTTCATAAGGTGAACATAGATGACATAGATGTTAATGAGAAACTATTGCAAAGATCAGAGAAAAAGTTTGAGACTAAGGTACTTGAGAAAATTGCAGCAAAGCTTACCGAGAAGAAGGTTGCAATTTCTGATCTGGTAAGAAACTTAGAAGAAGTGATAGATAATGTTCTCTCTTTGCACAAATAGATAAGTGATACCTAATTATTTACAAAGGAGAATCAATGGCTTATTCAGAAGCTACAAATAGATTTAAAGTCAACAAGACAGTCATTGAGCATTGATGCAAGTTCAAGCTCTTTTCATTTTAGCAGTTTGACACATGCCTAAGGGATATTAACCAAGCTTATCGCTAATGATGGTAGAATAAGGGTGAAATTGATTTCAATTTAGACAATATTGATACCTCAATTGGAGGTTATGTAGAAAGAGGTGAAAGCAGAAAAGGAACTATCAAAGGAAGATCCACCTATGAACATTGCTGAGAGTCTGATTAATCTAGCTGTTGAGCTAGAAGTCAAATTTAAAATTTTGGAATTTGTAAGGACAAGTTGGGATAATGCATTAGCAATGATATTATAGATTCATAAACTATTTTTGGATAAGTATGGTCTGACCCCAACAACCCCAGCAGAGCAAAGTAACAAGTGCGATAAAAACAAGTGGGAAATGTCATAAGATTTGACATGGGAAATGTAAGTATTTACATAAATATGTTGTATATATAGTGAAGTATTTATGGTAAAGATTAAGTCAGAATCCTAGGGGTAGTTATGAATTCTAAAATCTTTTGAATGCTATATTTATTTTGTAAAGGACTAAAAAGACATGACAAAGTGTTTTTTTCACTAATGACAAAGGGGGAGATTGTTGATCTCTAAGTTTTGTTTTCTATTAGTGTCCCACACTAAGTCATATTCAAGGCAGGTGTGTCAGTCATCACTATGATTGAGCCATCCCACTAAGGTTGAGACAGAGCAATAGTTAATACTGAGAAAGTTAGAGGTCACTGAATACTCAATGGATGTCGACAAAAATGATTGCTAAGTTTCATAAAAGAGTTAGTGTCAAGTGACAACATACAGTTATGTTGAGCAACACAGTATTGAATGAGCACCAGTGTTTGGTTATGCCGAGTAAAATAGATTGTGAATATGTGTTTGGAATGGAACAAACACTAAGGTAACCCATTTTGGCTGACTTGTATGGAGCATTTAATGATCATGCACTAAGATTTAATGCATTACTTATGAGCTATTTTTATGATCGCGGATCTCTATGCAAGCCATGCAACCAATCAAAATTACTGATGCCTAAGAAAAAAAGATGATGGATCTAGATCATTGATCTTGATTTATATGATCTATTTATGGGATGCTTCAAACCCTAATCCATGTGTGTTAGAGATTGTTTGTTTAGATGCGGATGTGAGGAGCAGAGATTAGAATTATATGCATGTTTTGCATATCTTAAGCATTGACCAGATAGAGTAATCGAGAAAAGCAGTGAAGAGAAGAACAAAGATAAATCAGATTGAGAGATCAGTTAAGAGTTGAAAGAGGAGATCCGTTATCAACATTTGTAGTGCAGACCGAAGGATTAGGTACTGATACATTCTAGAAAGTGAATCAGGATAAATCTCTTAACTGGATGGTCCTAACATGCCTTTGTAAATCACTTAACCGAGTGCTTACTTTGTTGTAAGTTTAAATCATTTAACAAGGTAGATTGTATAAGTCTATGAGCTCTTAACAGGGTAGTCCCCTCACAGGGTAGATCATTAGAAGTGATCAAAACTTTGTAGTCCTAACATGCACACTTTATTATAGTAGTAGTGAACATTGTTGGGTGTCATCCCTATTAGAATAATTGAGAGGGGGGGTGAATCAGTGACCTTAAAAATAATTCCAAAAGATCCAAAAAAAATTTTTTCTCTCAAATATAATACCTTTAGTTATCTTACATTCCCATTTTCAACAAGATGTATGCCATAAATAACTTTAACAAATATAAATTGCTCGGTAAGATATATTATTTATCCTTTCTAGACTTTACCAAGTAGCAACAAATAAACTTAGAGTTAACTGACCAATCCATTTTCAATAATGTGTAAACAAAATATCAATGCAATGAGAGATATACACATTTGACAAAAAAATTTAACGTGGAAACCCAATATGGGAAAAACCACCTAGGACTCGTAACCCAAAACAATTTCACTCTTTTGAAGTGAGCTCGGTGAAGAGCAAACCCTGTTAAAGGTTACAATACACACTATTAAGTGTGACCTTGTTAGAGGATTTAAAACCAATAGTTTTTGTTTTGACCTAGCACTCACTATGTTGTGAACAAGAAAACCTTTTGATACTCTTGAGTATCTCAATACAATAAGGACTGTTAAATCCCACTCGCTTAAGAGATTTTCTGAATCAATGGTTAAACTAATATAGTATATGATATTTTCAAAATACAACTTTGATTTTAAAATATTCAGATCTATTGTTAGTTTTATAATACCTCTCTGATCAATATACACTTTAGTTCCTTTGCTTTCTTTCTTTCTTTCTTTTGCTCGGTGAATGCTCTGTCCTTTGTTTCTCAGTGTCTGCAAAATTCCTTGGTTCTATTTTTCAACCTGTATGATCAGATCTGCATGAAGAATTCTATCTTCACACAAATTATACTCAACATTCCTCTCTTTGATAATCTTTATATAGACATGATTAGCCACTCAATATCCTTTTTTTGTTGTAGATCTCTTCTTGATCCGTAAAACTCACTATGCATTTCTTTATCTCGTAAAGCTCTCCTTTAATTTTATTCTGTAAATCTCTCCTTGATAACTGTGAATAAAACATTATTTAAATCTTCTTCCTTGCTTTAGTTTAACTGATCATTGAAAATAAAGAAATCAATCAACCAACCCTAATTTTTAGCTCTGCCAGCTAAGAAATTTTGTTGTTCTTTAACTCCAGTCACACTTGGTCATCACCTTTAGTTATACTTGGTCATTAACTCTAGTTACTATAGTGTGCAATATACACTTTCTCGGTATACACTTGCTCAGTATACACTATGAACTACTCGGTGTTCACTTTCACTTTGTATACACATACTTTTTATATTTTACCGACAACATAAACTTTGTCTCTTTAGATCTTCAAGGTTATGATAATATGTGTATGAATAATCAAACCATATAAAGTTGACATCAATGACAATACAATTTATTAACTGATTTAATGTCTTGCATTCACTTTTGTAGCTCAGTAATCATCAACTTATCATCTTCAAACATTCAATCAGTTATAGTTTATCGATATCTCCCTTTGGCATTGATGGAAACACAATATGAAATATGCAATATAAAACATTCCATAGCATACCAAACTTATTGTTCTATAACCAATTCAAATATCTAAATCTCAGTAAGCTTTTATAGCTTAGATTTAATATGTTTAATCACTACAAAAAAATTTTTACCATACATCTCTCCCTGTAGATTTTATTATGTTGTGTGCTCTCCCTTTCTTCATTCCCTTCAATGGATAGGTGTAGAAATTCTGTCTTCTGATTCTATCTCTCACTTTCTTGTAGAATCTCTTCTCCCTTTTCTAGATAGATATGCAATGTTAACTCTCCGATTCTCTCCCTTTGATGGATTTTTATTTCATTTAATCTTTCTCTCCATTGAATCTTAATCTCTTGTCCCTGATGTATATTTCATTTCTTGTCCTTCATATATATTTCATTGAATCTTTCTCTCCCTTTGACAATAATTCAAAAAAATATACAGCTCTGTAGTAGCCAAAAATATCTCTGGTGTGTGTTTCAGATAAGTACCTTCAGTGTACTGATATGTCATTGCAGTCCATATCTCATCTTGCATCAACATAATTAATATTATAATAATGTGTAGGATGATACAACCTCCAAGTCATCTTAGTGACCAGTAGACAAGGGACGAACCCGTTGTCTTTTCCTCAGGTATTCAAATGTATCTCTTGGAAATGGTTTTGTGAATATGTTTGCTAGTTGTTCTTTGAATTGTACATATTCTAGTATTACTTGTTTCTCTTGTACTTGTTCCCTCAAGTAATTATACTTAATAGATATGTGCTTTGTGTTAGCATGGATGATAGGGTTCTTTGAAATGTTTATAGCACTTGTATTATCACAATAGATAATTACTGGGTCAAGAATTTCCTCATTCATACCTTTCAGCAATTGCTTGATCCATACAATGTTAGAGAAATTTGCAGTAGCAGCTACATATTTTTCTTCTGCAATTGATTGAGATATGCATTATTTCATTTTACTTATCCATGTGACAAGTTTGTCACCCATAAAGAATGTTCCTCCTATAGTGCTCTTTCTATCATCTATGTTTCCAACCCAATCAACATCAATATAAACTTGTAGCTCAAATTTGCCTTCTTTATTGTACCAAAAACCATAGTCTTCAGTATTCTTCAGATATATCAAAATTCTTTTAACAACAGACATATGTGATTCCTTAGGATTAGCAGATAATCTTGCAACTATTCCAACTGCATGTGCTATATCAAGTCTAGTGTGTACAACATATATTAGTTTACCAATCCTACATCTGTATAAGGTCTGATTTACCTTGGTTGTCTTGTCTTCCTTTGTCAATTTTCATCTGGTTGCCATAGGTGTTCCAACTGGTTTGGAGTCCTCCATCTTGAATATCTTCATAACTTCTGTGATGTATTTGGATTGTGTGATGTAGATGCCTTCAGCCTGTTGTAGAATTTGTAGACCAAGAAAAAAGTTGATCTCTCCAAACATTGAAATTTCAAATTCTTTTCTCATTTCATCAGCAAATGACTTGCATAGCATATCATTACCTCCAAATATGATATCATCAACAAATATCTAAGCAATCAAAGTCTTATCATCACTATCTCCTTTCAAATATAGATTATTGTTGTCACTTGTTCTAACAAATCCAATACTAATGAGATAAGAGTGAAGTCTTTTATACCATTCTCTCGGTGCTTGTTTCAATCCATACAAGGATTTGTGTATTTTACAAACCATGTTCCTCTTGTTAGGATAAACAAACCCTTTAGGTTGTTCAATGTACACCTCTTCTTCTAGTATTCCATTCAGAAATGCAGATTTAACATCCATTTGGTATACCTTGAATCATTTAAAAGCATCATAAGCAAGTATAAATCTTACTCCTTCTAGTCTAGCAACAGGTGCAAAGGTTTCTCCATAATCAATACCTTCTTCTTGTGCATACCCTTTGCATACTAGTCTTTCTTTTTTCCTTGTGACTTCTCCATTCTCATTAAGTTTGTTTCTGAAAATCCATTTGGTGCCAATGATACTTTTGTCACTCAGTCTAAGTACTAATTTCCATATTTTATTCTTCTTAATATGTCCAATCTCTTCATTCATTGCACTAATCCATTCTTGATTCTCAAGTGCAGTCCTAACAGATTTAGGCTCAAAATCACAAATCAAACATCTGTTGTTAAGTGACTTACTTCTTGTTCTCATTCCTTCTCTTTTTTCCCCAATGATTTGGTCCTGTGGATGGTGTCTTCTAACATATTTAAAAAGTACAGGTTTAGATATTTTTTTCTTCATTTTGATCTTCATCACTCAGTTCAGCATTGTGAGCATTTCCTGATTCTCAGTGTGTGTAGCATGTTGCTCATTTGCATTATTCTGTCACTTGGGAAAGATGTCAGGTTCTTCTATGTAGAAAAATCTATTGTAATCTTTAGTTTCTTTTAAGCTTTCCTCATCATTTTTCTTAGAAAATTCATCCACTTTAACATTTTCACTCTTAATAATTTTGTTAGAATATTTTTTTATACATTTATAAGCTTTTCTTTTAGTAGAATATCCTAGAAATATTCCTTCATCACTTTTAGAGTCAAGTTTCCCATTTCTATCATCTTTCAGTATATAACATTGACTTCCAAAAATTCTAGTAACTCACATTTGGTGTGTATCCATACCATAGCTCATAATGTGTCTTATTTGTGTCTTTCTTCAATTGAACTTGGTTTAGTGTATAGATAGCAGTACTTACAGCTTCTCTCTAGAATGTTTGTGTGATGCCTTTTTCAATCATCAATGTTCTGGCACAATCAACAATTGATCTATTCCTCCTTTCATCAATCCCATTTTGTTGTAGTGTTCTCGATGCATAAAATTGTCTTGTAATCCCATGCTCATTACAAAAGTTAGTGAATTCATCATAAATAAATTCTCCTCCTCTATCTGATCTTAAACATTTCAGTTCTTTTCCACTTTGTTTTTCAACTTTAGCTTTATACCATTTGAACATCTTAAATGCTTCATACTTCTCTTTTAAGAACATGACAGTCATCATCCTAGAATAGTCATTAACAAATAGAATAAAGTATATATCACCATAATTGATCTTTTTTCTCATTGGTCCACATAAGTCATTATGGACTAACTCTAGAATAACATTAGATGTGTAGGTTTTTCTCTTGAAACTAGACTGTCATTTTTTCTATTTGACAATTCTTGCAAATAACATGGTTGAGATTTGAAATACTCGGTAAGCCTCTCACTTTTATTTTCTTACTTATCTTAACCATGTTGTCAAAATTCACATGACATAACCTTTTATGCCACAACCAAATGTCTTCATTTCTAGCCAATAAACAAGTGGTATCAATATTATCAAGATAGAATATATTACCTTTTGTTTGTTCACCAGTACCGATCAAATTTCTTATTCCATTATAGATCATTAACTTTTTGTTCTCAAATGCAACATAGTGTCCTGTGTTGTTTAGCTACAAAACACTCTCTTGGTAAATAGATTGTTCTTCTATGCTTTAATTTTAGGATACCCAAATATTTAAGAACAACTGAATACAATAGTTGGGAAATTGTAACTAAGAAACCAATTTCCCTTTGAATTTGAAGGTACAACTCCCTTAAGTAAAATATCTTCAATCAATATTGATTCTTCCTATTCTAATAGGGGTATGCTCTTGACCCGAGAACAGAAGAGGTAAACCAAGCTAAACCTAGACAAGAAATAGCTTAGGAAGGATAAAACTGATCCTAACTTTAACCAATCTCAAGACTTCATCAATTATATGACTACTTAAAACTGGTAATGCAATAATAAATAACGCAAATGAAAATGAAAGGCTTAAAGATTTAATAATGAAAAGACAATGAATCAATCTATTTCACATGGACATCTCTCAGATTCAGAAAAAACACCAGAGTTCCCCCTAATTAACTATATCAAATCATAATACAAAATTCTGGTTCAACCACGAACTGTGAATCTAATTATGTTAAAATAATAACAAAAATAAGGCGAGATAGGAAGTTGTTTAATTCAACGAGCAAGGAGAATGAAGATTTACCATGAATAATTTGAATACTAGGAGCATGCACCAAATTTCCAAACAACAAGGAGACAAGATTTTGAAGGGGGAAAAGCATGAAAAAACCCCCGTGATATAGAGAAAGGGAAAAAATGCCTAAGAATGAGATAGAGAGAGAGAGAGAGAGAGAGAGAGAGAGAGAGAGAGCCAAGCTCATACTATAGTTCAAGAAGAAGGATTAACCTGATAACTAGTCTTAGGAGAGAAGGAGAGACATCTCTTTAATAGAGATGTGAGAAAGGAGTTGCATGGTAACTCCCATATCTATGTATGCCACATTTCAATAGTGTGTGAGACAAGTGTAGGATTCCTCATAAGGAGGAATAACTAAATAAGAATTTACAATAAGAAGAATTATCCTCACAAGAGGAAAAAAAGGTGTAGGGATTCCATAGGAATCACCTACTTACATAATGCAAGTAAAGATTAATTTCTAACACCCCCCTTTAATCTTTACTTGGGGTTTTACAAAAATTTGCAACTTGATAATATTTCTCTTAGTAGAGGAGGTAAATTTTTTGGTCTTCACTTTGAGTTAATATGAGGTGATGGTGAATTGATATATGCTTCGATCGTGAAATAGTGGTCCTTTGAGTGTTGCAATATATAGGTTTAGGTGCTTGTTGAGATAGGCCCAAATGTTCAAGTACACGTTAAGATTGATCATAGTTTCTTCTCCAAGAAATATTACCTGAACAAGGATAATAACCACAAGCGGATCTCCCATAATTGGGATCTCCCTTTAGATATGAATCAATAAAATCTAATAAAGTAAAAAATGATTGAGAATCATTAAATACATCATTCATTTCATAAAGAGATTTTGTAAACCAAATGAAATCATCACTAGATGCAGAATCAAAAGTAGAGCTAGTATAGTCACTATCAATAATATTACCATTATCAT
>MU223807.1:1117986-1150032 GCA_018584345.1 Thuja plicata | reverse complement strand
AGTGTCACAAAATTCATAATCCACTTTGGAGCAACTAGGAACATCATCTCTTGTAATACATGAGGGCAAAGTGACATTGAGAAACGTATCAATAATTTCATCTTCTTGTTCTAAAATATCATCAAAAGCAGAATAAGTATGCGAATAAAAAACATCATCAAACTGTAACATGTTATCTCTATGAGGAAAATAGGTAGCTAGGGGATCATCCAAAAACAAACATCATCACATGGGTCATCCCAAATAGTAAATTCATTTAAAGGATACATAATGTCACAGTGCAGTGTAGAGTTTTGATGAGTTTGAAATGTGTTCTCCAGGACATGCCAAGCCTGACGAGCCTTAGTACAATCAGAGATAAGGTAATATAAGTCTGGATTTAATGAGAATCCAATTAGACCAAATGCTTCTTCATCTTTGAACTGCCAGGAATCCTGGTCAGCTTGAGGAGCGGTGGATGTCGGTTTCAAATTTGGTGAAGTCACAATATCTGAAAGGTGTCGAGTTTTTAGAAAATCAAAGATGTGCGGCCTCCAAATAGTATAATTGGAATTTGCAAGTTTAAAATCCAGCATTAATGTAGACATGATGAAACAAAATTAACTGAAATAAAGTTAAATACAAGTTGCAAGATATAAAGATGAAACCAAAAAACTAATTTAACGCGATTAGTAAATATCAATATGCAAGAATATTTAACAATTAAAAAAATTTAAATTTTTGTTTAAATTATGAAACAAATTTATATTGCAATTAAATGATGGATTAGTAAAAAAAATAAATTTATAATGCCAAAATGAATATGGAATTAAAACGATTTTAAAAGATATTAAACAGAAAAAAAGTATAACAGTTTAAACTTTTTGATAAAGGAATTTGAAATTAAATTTAACGAATAAACTTAATTATTAAAGAAATAAACAAATATGATGAATTGGAGTGATTTTAAAATATGAATAAGTATAGATAATAAAAGAACAAGGGTCAGAACGGAAAATGAGCAACCTGCAAGAACCAAAAGCGTTAAGATGAAGAAATTGATAATATTAATAATAATAAAAAACTTAAATGATATACAAAGGAGTGTAATGAATAAAATCTAATAATAAACCATGAATCTAATGATAAGAACCCTGCAAAAATTAGAAAACAATAGAAAAATGGTTAGCATGCAGAAACTAAAAATGTGAGAATAATGATTTGTTGCCGCAGACCTGCAAAAAGATAGAATAATAATCTGCAACTTTGTAAAATAAATTATTATGATTCTCCTGGATAAAAATGTATGACCTACAATAGGAAAATGATGATTAATCCTGTAACAATAAAATAATGATGAACCTGCAGCTACCAATGATAAGCTGCAACTATATTTATTATCTGAACAAATTACCAATTTTAAAAAATGTATAGATAAACAAAAGATGGAAATCTGAAAACTTTGATTTGTACGCTTGAAAATAAAGAATAGGATTGATCTCCCATATAAAGATTGATATTGTGGTACTCTACCACACCAATGCATACAAAGGTAACAGAGATAAAAAATGTGCTAACAAAGAGCATGCAAAACAAGTAAATGTTGCGCTAACAGATAACAGAACCTACGCAAGGAGAAAGATACTAAACCAAATAACAAATCCTATAAAATATAGCGCAAGGCAAGGTAGAAGAAGACAGAGACCCTCCTATGTTGTTGTGCAATGAATGAAGAAAGTTTGCTGAGAGAATAGGGGCTGCGTAATGGTTGATAGGCTGCACAAAGGGAGGAGAAATGCAATGAGAGCAGTAAGATGCATGCAAATCCGCGTGAGTAGATGCTGCACATGAGGGGTGGTCAGCGAAGGAGAAAAGGAGAGGGGAGCTGAAGGGATGAAATAGGGAGGAATGGGGTTGCAAGAAGAAATATTGAGCTCAAAGAAAAAATGATAATGCTTTCGCTTCTTGTCAGTGAGACAAAGTAGAAACCAAGGAGTTGTGCTGAAAGCTGAGGGGTGAGTGATCTGCGCTAAAAACCAAGGGAGCGTGCCAAAGTTGAATGGAGTCTGCTGTGAGCCAAAAGGAATGCTATCCAGATTTAGAGGATAAAGAGCTGCAAAAAGTAAACAACAATAACAAGCAAGTGAATAATAGTCTACCAATAAACAGTAAGAGCATATAGAGATCCAAATAACCGCCCAACTACACACGTATTTCCATGAAACAAATATTCTCAGTATTACTACTTTTGAATCACCAATAGTCTTTCCAGCATTTAGCCAAAAAAGAAAGCCCAACACAAGGCCAATGGAAAATGAGCCAAGAATAACAGGTAAGCATCGATAAACATGCAGAGATATAAATGTAATAAGAATACACAAATATAAAACAAATTTCTGATTGCAAAGAGCAATATAACCCTACAAACAAGAAGATTAGATTAAAGATATTTAATGAAAATAGTAAACAGATTAAAGCTCAGATTTTGAGAGAAAGATGAAGAACAGATCCAAGAATGAAAGTCTCGAATCCTGCACAAAACAAGTCAGTATTGTATCCAATAGATAAACCAATAATGTATGCAAAACATAAATCAGGTTTGGCAGTAAACCAGCCAAACCAAAAAAAAAAATTTGAATTTTTCTCAACACTCTCTCAAGAGTCTCCGATATTGGAGTGCTCCAAGATATGGTAGCTCCTTCACCAGTAAACTCAATCAAAGATTAAACCAACCTACTCTTATACCATGTTAAAATAATAACAAAAATAAGGCAAGATAGGAATTTGTTTAATTCAATGAGCAAGGAGAATGAAGATTTACCATGAATAATTTGAATACTAGGAGCATGCACCAAAGATCCAAACAACAAGGAGACAAGATTTTAAAGGGGGAAAAGTATGAAAAAAACCATGTGATATAGAGAATGGGAAAAAATGCCTAAGAATGAGAGAGAGAGAGAGGTCAGAGCCAAGCTCATACAATAGTTCAAGAAGAAGGATTAACCTGATAACTAGTCTTAGGAGAGAAGGAGAGACATCTCTTTAATAGAGATGTGAGAAAGGAGTTGCATGGTAACTCCCATATCTATGTATCCCACATTTCAATAGCGTGTGAGACAAGTGTAGGATTCCTCATAAGGAGGATTAACTAAATAAGAAATTACAATAAGAGGAATTAACCTCACAAGAGGACAAAAAAGGTGTAGGGATTCCATAGGAATCACCTACTTACATAATGCAAGTAAAGATTAATTTCTAAAAAATTCTAAAGAAACATTTGAATATAATAGATAGATAAATGCAATGCAGTGGAGCAGTTAAAGAAATGGCATTCAGACATACAAATTTGACTCAGCAAAATGCTATCTTTCACACCAAAATTTAGCCGACCCTTTCATTGATTTGGAAAATAGTACATATAGGGTTCCAGAGTTGGACCGTTACAAAAAGAGGCAACCAAAATGGTTCATAAACAATAGTTTATCCATTACAATATTATCAAGATTTGATGTAAGAGGGAATCTATCTGAACTTAAGTTTTCTTCCCCTTGTCTAACTTAGCCATGTGCGTGGTGACAGCTGTAATTACTTGGATGAGCTCTTCGTGTCTATTGACATGGACATTGGTATATCGGATAAGCCATCTAGAATGTTCTTTGGCTAGACTCTTGATTGCATCCACTCAATCTTTTAGCTCTTCTATGAATTTGAAAATACATCCACTTAGCTGTTGGAGCTCTGGTATTTTATCCAAGTGAGAAGAAGACTACTCTGCTAAATTATGCACATATTCAGAGAATGATTTTTTCATAAGAGCTACTCCAAGTATCTCTTTCCCCTGAACACTTTTTTGTGATTCTGTGTGAATCCCCTAAAGAATTTTAAAACCTTTTCTATGTTCCTCCTTGATCTTGACATCCGTTTGTTGCAACCCCGCCTCGGCTTAGATAATCATCTCAGTTTTAAACTAGAGACTCTAAAGTGATTTGATCAAAGGCTCATATCGTTTCTATAAAATTTGGGCCTTTAGAGCTTCCTTATTCTTCATATTTACTACCACATGCAGCATCATTATGTATTCCTAAAATTTCACCCTCTCCGCTGTAAGAGTCTGCAAGTTCTTGCCAATATTATCTCTCTCTATTTCCAGCCTTAAGAGAGCAATACCCAATTGCTCAACAACTACTAATCCTTTAGACTCGATCCTCTCGATCCATCACTTACCAATTTTCCCAAAGTGTCTGTCCTCTTGCAACTTGGCTATAATAGCTTGGTTCTCTGCAGCACTGGGATCAAAAGTAGTCTGGGTGCTATGAACACTTGCTATCAGAGTGATGAGCTGTCTAATGAAACTATTTAGCTTAGTTACTTCTACTTTGAGTTGAACTTTAGCAGTTTTGAACTCCTCAAGCTCTTCTTCTATTACCACATTGGTGGACTTCCACCATTCTAATTTGGCATCATGCCAAGCGAGTCCCATGTTGAATGAATGTAACTAAAATTTGGAGGCAGTCATATCTTTGATTCTTCCCTCCTTAGTGGGCTTGGCCACCTCCATAGTGAAATGCCATGTTTTAGGATCTCGGCTTAGTGTAGACATTGTCTTCACTTTCTTCACTTTACCCACTGTGGTGTTGGGTTGCAAGGCCCCTGAGAGAGTGTATTTGCCAGAAGCTCCTTCCTCTGCTCTCTTCCTTTTCCACTCCAAAGTATGTTCTATCCATGACTCGACATGGGTAACCTTAGAAGTAGAAACCAACTCTTCTATGAACAACTTCCTGATGACCGGAGGAGTAGCTTTAGGCCTGGAAGAAAATGGATTTACTGATGTTGGGGAAGATGAGACCAATCTGATGACTTGAGCAACTTCTTGTTTCTTCTCACCACTCTTGTTTGATTCTATGGCTGAGGTATTGGAGGTATCCTCACCCACCTCTACTATAATAGGAGACCCTCACCTTGGAGTATCTTGGATTGAAGTGCTGACTTGTGTATCTAAAATGACTCCTTTAGCTTATTGCTCAGGTCCTGCACCTTTGGTGGGTTTTTCTATTGGCTTGGCCAAGCATGTAGAAACTGCTTCTTCTGTCGACCCAATATATGGAAGTGGGCCCTCTCCACATGTTTTCTTTATTTGAACTTCTTTCTCAGGAGGTTCATCACCTCCATTGGCTGGCTGAGATGAAACTTTGGCCATAGTTGAGAGTGTTACTAAAGAAGTTGTTGCAATGTTCAAAGTATCTTTTGTCGGGGTCCTTTGAGTAGGAGGCTTCCTTTTTGACCTCTTCTTTCTTCCTATAGTCCATTCGACCCACTGCTCTATTATTTTGTAAATTCCACCCATTAAGGTTTCCAGGTCGTTAATGGCCTTTCCTAGCATGGGCTCAGAACTTATAGGAAGTGGCTTTATTTTCTCCAAATATGTATCATCATACATATGTTGACCATCATCTTCCAATCCTTCCACTTCAATGTTAACTATGAACTTTTTGATTTGTTCAATGGTTAACCTAGTGTAGAACCTCTCTTGGCTTTTGAAATCATCTTTGCAATTAGCCCAGTAGTCTTCAATATCATCAACATGACGAATTGTATGACTCATTTGCAAGATATCTCGGGCATAGTTTACAAGGTCATACTACGGCCTCAAAAAATCATAGGTCTCCAACTGAAACTTCTTTGAGAATGTCTTTAAAACATTCTACCTCAGACCGGGATGCTCAATTGTACGCTCCAATGATCATCGAAAAGTCGTAACCCTTCTTCCTAGCATCTGCATAGATCATGTTCACTTGAAGTGCCTGCCTCATCACCTCCACTAGCACGATCATATCATTAGGGTATCTAGGCAACTTCAAAGGGAAGTCATCAAATCCTACAAGACAAAGATGTGAGAAATCTACAAATTATATGAAAAAGTTCCCAAATTGGTTGATAAAAGCTATGGCTTCAAGAGAAAATATCCTTTCTGGAAAACCTTATAGCTCCCTACACAGTCTCATTGTAAACGCATCATTAACTCTGAGATATTCAGCATAACTATTATGTAATTATTGACATGAGAAAAATTCATAGCTTTTAACATCATTTGGGAACTCTTCTAATGTAGGAAGCCCTGGCCAAATTTGAATTGTGGCTAATATATATAAGGAATGAAGGCATGTAGAACTCATTCAGCAGTTTAGCTCTACTTAGGGCACTGGAGAGATTTCCTCTTACCATGAGGGCCCAATCAATAAAGTGGTGCTAAGAACAAATCACTTGAACCAAGAAGAAATGGTGCTCAATGAAATTCAACACATCACTCTCACCTCAAATTCTGTGGAGTAGCACCAAGATGTCTGCGAGATCTGGCTTCAAATTTGCGCCATATAATGTTTTGGGAAACTTTCCTTTGATTCTCTTCGGCTCTTGAAACCATGCCTTCATTATTTCTTTCTTCCATACTACCTTCCTTGCTACCTATTCAGTAACGGTATGACTATATGTCATTTCTAAATATTCATCCTGCTCTGGAATACGCAGGGAGTTCTTGATAGAATCTCAATCAATGGATAGAAGCACCATGTTGTTGGGTAGGAGGATTTGCTTGGTATCTAGATTATACTGGGCTATGCACTGTCAAACAAGCTTAGGAGCTTGAACAGAAACATGAAAATTGGCAGCTTCTACTGACCCACTCTCCTTTAACTTCTCAGTAATAGGGTGCATTTGGTCTTCCTTCAGTCTATTCTGGAAGTTCCGCATATCGAAGAACTTCAAAGAAGTATTTCTAATCTTATGCCAATTAGATGTGATGCCATTCATCCCATCAAATCCCAAAAATATCATAGCCATACTTCAACTGATTATGATTTGGGATAACTTCTCAAGAACACAAGAGAAGGAAATGACTTGCTAATAATTTCAAATTCAGACAATTTCAACAAAGAGATGGTAGCTCCTGTCTGGAATACTTTTCTGATTTTATAAATTTGAATTCTTATCATTTAATGGTTGACTTACTATGCCACATGAATGAAAATACTAAGACATTAATGGAAAAGTCTGTTATAGAGTAAAACAACTTGATTTGAGTTAATTACTTTTACTCCAATGAGCTGTTAAGAAACATCCTTTCACTTTAGTAACCGTAATGGTAACTTTTTGGAGGTAGCGGAAAATCACTTTTCCGCTTCCCTTTCGATGGAGAATGCCTGAAGAGTGCTCTCTACTCAAAAATCTCCTGAAGGATAAATTTGGCTCATTGAGATGCTAAAATGGAATTTTTTGATTTCATCTACTTTCTTTATACCCTAGATCACTCATGAGATTGATTCTTCTTCAAAAATATTCCATTAAAATGATTTTGTGGAAGACACACTCCGTGGGTAGAAACCCACCTGTTGGAGTAGCGGAGAAGCCATTTCCATCTTTTCTGCTAATAGGCTTACATCTTGAATTCTTCCTCATTCAATCATCCCTTTTTCTTGGAAAAGATTTAATCTGAATGCCTAAAGCTTTCTTATTCCCAAATCCCTCTTTTGCAACTTCCACTAACCTCTGATACTCTAAGTTCTGTGTGTTGTGGAAGACGCAATCTGCAGGTGATTTTCCACCATGGAGAAGCTCAGAACAAATTTTTTGCCATGCTACCAAAGGGAATGCTTAAGGAAAAAAATTCAAGTCCGTATAAAATCAATGTTAGGATCATTTGAAACATGACCTTTATCAGATTTGGGAACTTAACCTACCCAAAGAAACACAATCTTAGAGGCTAATTCCTCCCGACTCATAGAAGAGAAGGCAATTCATGGAAATCCAGTAAAGGCCTCCTATCCTAAGAGGATAGCTAGACTTAGACTCAGGACTCACACGAAGCTTTCAAGATCACTATTATATATAAAACATCTACTTTGTCTCAAAGGTATGTAGACCAAAAGTGAGGTAACAGTTGGCTCTGTCTGGGGACTTGGGCATTCACATGTCCAAGCAAGGAACTCAAAATCTCTAGTTTCACAAATCTTAACAAAATGGCAGCTCAAAAAAAAACTAAAGCAAGACACAAAAAGGAAAACAGAAGGGAAACCTAACTAAGGAAAACAAAAATAGGAACTAAACGTAACTATGGTACAATATAGGGGTTACCTGTTTTAAGTTCAGATCTAATATAGCTTCAATTCTTGAAAATTGTATGTCAGGGGAAATGCTTCACCATCTAGATAAGTTAGCTTAAAAGAATTCCTCTTGAATGCTCATTGGATCTTAAAGGGTCCTTTCCACAATGTATCAAATTTCCCATGCATACCTTTGGGTGCCCTGTGCTTGTCCCATAATAGCACCATATTTCCTTCCATAAATTTGTGGGGTCTACTCTTTTTATCAAACAAGTTCTTCACATGCATTTGATGCTGTGTGATATGGTCTACCATTTTCTCTCTTTCTTCTTCAAGTTTTTTAGGTATAGAATCCTCTTTTCTAAACCATCTTCATATATACCATCTTCTATTTCTATTCTCAGTTTGCAAGTGGCCAGTTCTAATGGCAACAGAAGACTGGCTTCAATTCCATAGACAAGTTCAAAAGGGGATACACCATTGGCTCTTTTAGGAGTCACTCTATCTACCCAGAGGGCTTCATACATTTTCTTGTGTCAATTGTTCTGATTGTTTGCTACAAGCTTTTTCATGACGCTCACCAAATTTTTGTTACTGGACTCAGCTTGGCCATTTCCTTGAGGAAAATAGTCAGATGAGCGAGTGATCATAATTCCATACTCAAAAAAAAATTTGGTAGTTTCTTGAGAAGAGAAGTATGTAGCATTATCCATAACCAACTTAATAGGCACACCAAATCTTACAGGGATATTCTCTTTGATAAACTCACATACTACCCCCGAAGTAGTTTTCTTGGTTTGTTTTTCCTCCACCCATTTTGTGAAGTAATCAATAGCATTAATTATGTAGGTATGGCCTATGCTAGACATGGGATTTATAGGACCAATAAAATCAAGACCCCATTGTTGAAAAGGACCTTCAATTATCACTGGTCTAAGGGGTAGCGTTGCCAACTGTGGTTTTCCAGTAAACATTTTACATTTTTCACATTTTGCTACCCAATGATATGCATCTCTAAACATTCATAGCTAGTAATAGCATTATCTCAATATCTTGAACACTGTGATTGATGAAGAGAAGTGTCTACCACAAGCTTCATCATGAAACACCCTTAACATGAGCTTCTCTTGTTGTTGTTTGTCAACACACCAGAGGAAAGTTCCATCTATAGATCTCTTATACAATCTATCTTCCCAAATTATATATTTATAAACTTTCAATCTTAGATCTCTTCTTTGCTTCAAATTCAATCCTTGAGGGCATTCACCGTATGTCAAGAAATAAACAATATTTTCAAACCAGGGATCTTGCATACTTACAGCTAGGACAAATTGTGTATTTTCAAGGTCTTCATCCTCTATGTTTTTCACCATTGCCTTACACAGTGAATTTCCCCTCACTAATTTAGTGGGCTTGATTTCTATGTCATATTCTTGAGTCTTAGCTACCCAAGCTCCTCTATTGTTACATCCCACATCTTGCTGAGTCAATATGCTTTTTACTGAAATGTCAGGCACATATACAAGAGAGTGAGAGTGTAAAATGTAGAATCTGAAATTCTTTAAAGCTTTTACTACTATGAAAGCATGTTTTTGAGTCTGAGAGTATCTGAGCTCATTATTTTTTAGAGGTGTGCTCATGAAATCAATAGGAGCTTGAACTCCTTCCTCATTCTCCTACATAAGAATGGCTGATAGAGTGTGTTCAGAAGAATAACAATAGATTATGAAATCCTTCTTGTAGTCTGGATGACATAACATCAAAGCATTGGCTATGGCGTTCTTGATGATTTTGAAATATTTTTTACCAGAGTCATTCCACTTGAAATTTGCATTTCCTTTCATCATGTCCACTATGCACTTGGTAATCTTAGAAAAATCTGGAATGCACTGTCTGAGAAAGTTTACCTAACCGAAGAATGATTTCACTCCAGTTTTGTTCATAGGTAAGCTCAATTGTTGGATTTCTCTCACCCTTTCTGGGTCAATTCTTATGCCTTCCTGGGAAATAATGTGGCCCAGCAATTTCCCTTTGGTCACATAGAAAATTGACTTTTTGGGATTCAACAAAATTTTGTCTTCTCTACACCTTTGTAATACTTTCCTTAAATCATTTATATGATCTTATCTTTTTTTGGTAAATACAGTAAGATCATCCAGATACATACCAATTATTTTGTTACTCATATTGCTGAAAGAAAGATCCATGCCTCTCTGAAAGGTAGCTCCAGCATTGATCAACCCAAATGGCATTCTATGATATACGAAAGTGTCCCATAGAGTAGTGAAAGTTGTTTTGTGTTGATCTGCTTCCTCTACTTCTATCTGGTTGTACCCGATAAGCCGTCTAACATAGACATCATCTCAGCTCCTGCTATGGTTTGTAATAAGTGATCCATGTTGGGGAGGGCATAATTGTCTTTCAAGGAAGACTGGCTGAGATTTTTGAAGTCTACATGGATCCTTATTTCTCTGTTCTTCTTCCTCATGGGAACTATATTTTCCACCCAAGTAGAGTGGTGGATAGGGTAGATAATCCTTTCTTTAAGCATTTTATCCACTTCCCTAAATATTGCATCAGCAACTTTGGGATTGTAATTCCTTTGTTTTTGCCTGAACGGGGCAGCCTCAGGTTTTAAGGGAGTCTAGTGTTTGAATTTACCATTCATAAAGCTCTTCTGATCTTCATAATTCTAGGAAAAAACATCTTGGTATTCCAGGAAGAGTTTTCTGGCTTCTTCACTTTCTTCTTCAGTGCAGCATTTCCCAATATTGATTATTTTGGGATCCTTTTCACTTCTGATATTAATTCCTTCATACTTGCCAGTGCTAGGACCTCTTTCAATTCTCTTCTTCTTAACAAAAGTATCATGTCTGTTGAAATTTTTTTCAAGGGTAACTAAGTGGGGAGGGATGATATTCCCTTGTAGCTAGATGATATCTGACTTATCTTTCTTGTGCTTGCCATGATAGTCTCCTTTATGACTATTAGGGGCATCTTTATGGAAGTCAACACCTCTTTCCAAGAAGAGAAGGAGGTTCTTTTCATCCTCAAACACTTTCCAAATCTTCCACATTGTCAGGTACAGATAGTTGATACATGACCTCTACTTGGTACTTATCTTTGAACTCTGGGTGAGGGAGGAGTACTGAAGCTGACACTGCTAAAGAGTATACCTTGGAATTCAATTCTCTTGGTATAGATTCAATAAAGAACACATCCAATGCTTCTATCTCATCCCATACTCAGTTTTTGTAGTTCTTCAATATATGATTCTTTACAGAGTATTAGTTTTTAACTTGTCATACAATTAGCTCAGCATCACCCCGAGATCTCAAAATTTTCACACCCTTTTCTTTTAAAGAAATGATTCCTAATAGCAGGGCTTCATACTCTGTTGTATTTTTGGTGTTTCCAAACTCCAATTTGTATACCATAGGCTCACATATTCCATCTGGGGATATCAGGACTACGCCTACACCAGACCCTGATGATGCACAACTACCACAAATTCGAGGGTCCAGATATCTCATGGTGTTTCTTTAGCAGAAGACTGGTCTTCTTCTTCTCCTAGTTTATTTTCCTCATCATGACCATCTATAAACAACATATAATTGCCAAATTCTAATTCTTGATATAGAATCTGGGTTTTGGGATCATCAAACTTCAGCACTGTGAATTTTTATTTTTCTTCAGGGACTAGTTTTATCTTTTTTTTTCCCACTGGGATCAGAGCTTGATACTAATCTAGCTTTATTTCCCCTCCTAGATCTCTATATAAACTCCTTCTTAGTAACAAGTCATAACTAGCAGGTATATCAACAACAAGTATTGTTAACAACATTTTCTTCTTAGGATGTGCTGCTAGAGCCACTTGGGCATCTTTGATTTGTCCAACCAGGGGTACTTATTTGGAATCCATAGAGTAACACCTACCATGAGCTTTAGTGAGAGTAAGTCCTAAGGCTTTAGCTATAGTTGATGGCATTACATTGTCCAAGGCTCCAGAGTCTATTATGCAATTGCTTAACTTGAAACCATTAATATACAATGACGCATAGTATGGGTCAGGCTTTTGGCCTAGGAAAGTAGCCAACATAGATGGCTCAACTTGCTCAATTGCGTTTGAAAATATAGACTCATTTTATATGGTAGTCATAGAATTTTGATTTATATTCTAACTCCCCTCTTTACAGTAATCTACAATCTTTTACAGTTCTACAGAATTGGACTTAAGATAGTCTATGGGGGAAATTTGAATTCTGGAATCTCTACAAAATTGAATAATGTCAAAAGAGCTTTTCTCCTTACCTAGTTGTAGAATCCTCACTCCTTTATTGGCTTCCTTATAATTTGAAGTAGATGCCTCATTATTCCTGGGTGGAGATGTGGAAGTAGGGCCTTTATCTTTCTAACTCTGAGTTAAGACTGCATAGGAGGTTCCGTCTATGGTAGCATAACATGTTTCTCCTTGTTCTGAATCTAATTCATACTCTAAATATAAGTTTTCAGAGTCACCATGTGAATACGAATTTGGTTCAGCTTTAGACACTCCAGCATTCAATTCATCAGTCTGATGCATTTTCCAAGCTGAGCTACATCGGGAAAACTTTCTCCGTCATAGTTTGTAGTTAAATGGAAGGCACACATGTTTCCTCTTTTAGGAGGATCTTATATAACTAACCTCTATGGTGGAGTAGTCAACTGTAATGTCTTTCCATTGGTGTTCCTCCCTTCATTGTTTCTTCTAGGCTACTCTTGAAAATTTCAATGATAGGGATTATTAAATCTAGGAAGCTGTCTCTTGAAGGTGATGAATTCATTGGATATTTTTTGAATCATCTCATCTGATGATGTGGTGCTACTAGTACTGACTCTAGATTGTATCTCTCTTTTCAATTTTCTCACCGATATCATGTGGTCTTCTAATTCCACCGCGGTTCTTTGAGAAAGGTCCAAAGTGGCTAGATTTGTTCTCCTCAGATCATAACTAATGTCAGGAAGCATAGCACTTATGAAAAATGTTTTCAAATTTTTGGCAGTAGGCTTGTCGGTTGTTGGGATATGATTCACAAGATTGTTGAATTTAGCCACAAAATCTCTCATACTAATAGAAGGCTCTTTCTTGATGGAGGTCAATTGTGTTAGTAGTGCATGTTCATCCTCAACAATTTTAAATCTTCCTTCAAAAGTAGCTCTCATGGAAGCCCAATCTGTGATAGAGGAATTGGGTAAGTGGTGAAACCAATCAGAAACACCTTCAACTAGGGTTTCAAAAAATAATCTGATGGCCACATCTTCTCGCACTGCTAAGATATTCACTGAAGCAAAGAATGCAGTAATATGTTCATTTGTAGATACTTTCCCATCTCCAGATAATTTGGGTAAATTCTTTCTTGAGCCTAAGGGAAGTGGGTTATATGATTCTAATTGTAATGGTCCAACTATAGTGGCCCAAGGAAGTGCCATAACTATCGGAGGTAGATAGGGTGTTAGGTTGACAACAGGAGGAGAAACTACTTCGTGCAAAGTTAACACTTGACAAGTGGTAGGAAAAAGAGTTGATTATTTGGGAGGTGAAGGAGGCCTACTTTTTCTCTTCATATTTTTTTTATTCTGATGGGGTACTTCAAGTAGAGAAAATTCAAGGTTTGCAAGTCTCTCAAAAAGTAGGTCTATGTCACCTTCCTTCTTTGCACTTCTAAGAAATCTCTTGGACTCTAGGGTTCTAACTAGTCTTCTAGTCTGGCTTCATGCTCTGCTTGGAGTCATGCCCTTCTTAGATTTCTCCTTCAGATGGCTTCTTCAAGTGCTTTTGTTGTAGATTCTTCACGTTCCAACACTTGACTAGCATTTCTATAGTGCTCAGTGTTTCTTCTGTATCTCCAGACAAAAGTATTCAGTGGGGAAATGAGATCCTCTTGATCATCTTGGAATCCAAGATTTAGTTGGGGCATAGGAATTATGTTTTCATGGGGAAGCACCATATTTCTCCATGTTATGCTTCTAGTATAATGACTTTTCATCTCCCCAGTAGAGTCGCCAAAAATCTATTGGTAAATAGATTGTTCTTCTATGCTTTAACTCTAGGATACCCAAATATTTAAGAACAACTGAATACAATAGTTGGGAAATTGTAACTAAGCAACCAATCTCCCTTTGAATTTGAAGGTACAGATCCCTTAAGTAAAATATCTTCAATGAATATTGATTCTTCCTATTCTAATAGGGTTGTGCTCTTGACCTGAGAGTAGAAGAGGTAAACCAAGCTAAACCTAGATAGGAAATAGCTCAGGTAGGATAAAACTAATCCTAACTTTAACCAATCTCAAGACTTCATCAATCATATGACTCCTTGAAAATTGTAATACAATAACAGATAATGCAAATGCAAGGCTTAAAGATTTAATAATGAAAAGACAATGAATCAATCTTTTTCAAACGGACATCTCTCAGATTCAGAAAAATGTCAGATTTTCCCCTAATTAACTGTATCAAATCATAATACAGAATTCTAGTTCAACCACGAACTGAAAATATAATTCCAAAGAAACATTCAAATACAATAGATAGATAAATGCAATGCAGTGGAGAAATTAAAACAATGACATTCAGACATACAAATTTGACTCAAAAAAATGCTATCTTTCACACCAAAATTTAGCCGACCCTTTCATTGATTTGGAAAATAATACATATAGGGTTCCAGAGTTGGACCGTTACAAAAAGAGGCAACCGAAATGGTTCAACTTCCTCAACCATAAATGATAAACAATATTTTATCCATTACAATATTATCAAGATTTGGTGTAAGAGGGAATCTATCCGAACTTAAGTTTTCTTCCCCTTGTCTAACTTAGCCCTGTAGGCAGTGATAGCTATAATTACTTTATGAGCTCTTTGTGTCTGTTGACATGGACATTGGTATATCGGATAAGCCATCTGGAATTTTGTTTGGCTAGACTCTTGATCACATCCACCTGATCTTTTATCTCTTTTGTGGCTTCAAAAATACATCCACTTAGCTATTGGAACTTTGGTATTTTATCCAAGTGAGAAGAAGACTACTCTACTAACTTATGCACATATTCAGAGAATGATTTCTGCATAAGAGCTACTCCAAGTATCTCTTTCCCCTGACCACTTGTTTGTGATTTCATGTGAAGCCCCTGAAGGAGTTTAAAACCTTTTCTTTGTTCCTCCTTGATCTTGACATTTATCTGTTGCAACCTCGCCTCAGCTTGGATAATCATCTTAGTTTTAAACTCCAGACTCTGAAGCCATTCGATCAAAGGCTCATCTCCTTTCTATAAAAATTTGGGCCTTTAGAGCTTCCTTAGTCTTCATCTTTACTACCACATGCAACGTCACTATGAATTCCTAACATTTCACCCTCTCCACTATGAGAGTCTGCAAGTTCTTTCCAATATTATCTCTCTCTATTTCTAGCCTTAAGAGAACATTACCCAATTGCTCAAAAACCACTAATCCTTCAGACTCGAGCCTCTTGATCCATCACTTACCAATTTTCCCAAAGTGTTTGTCCTCTTACAACTTGGCTATAATAGCTTAGTTCTCTGTAGCACTGGGATCAAAAGTAGTTTGGATGTTAGGAATGCTCACTATCAGAGTTATGACCTATCTGATGAAACTAGTTAGCTTAGCTACTTCTGCTTTGAGTTGAAATTTAGCAGTTTTGAGCTCCTCAAGCTCTTCTTCTATTACCACATTGGTGGACTTCCACCAATCTACTTTTTTGTCATGCCGAGCGAGTCCCATGTCAAATGACTGTAACTAAAATTTAGAGGCAGTCATATATTTGATTCTGCCCTCCTTAATGGGCTTGGCCACCTCCATAGTGAAATTCCCTCTTTCAGGATCTCAAGCTAGTGTATACATTGTCTTCACTTTCTTCACTTTACCCACTGTGGTGCTGGGTTGCAAGGCTCGTGAGAGAGTGTCTTTTCCGAAAGCTCCTTCCTCTTCTCTCTTCCTTTTTCGCTCCAAAGTATGTTCTATCCATGACTCGACACTGGTAACCTTAGAAGTAGAAACCAACTCTTCTATGAACATCTTCCTGATGACCAGAGGAGTAGCTTTAGGCCTAGAATAAAATGGATTTACTGATGTTGGGGAATAGGAGACCAATTTGATGACTTGACCAACTTCTTGTTTCTTCTCAACCCTCTCGTCTGATTCTCTAGTTGAGGTATAGGAGGTATTCTCACCCACTTCTACTACAACAGGGGACCCTCACCTTAGAGTATCTTGGATTGAAGTGCCAACTTGTGTATCTACAATGATTGCTTTAGCTTATTGCTCAGGTCCTACACCTTTGGTGGGTTTTTTTGTTTGCTTGGCCAAGTCTATAGAAAATGCTTCTTCTATCAACCCGATATCTCGAACCGGGCCCTCTCCACATGTCTTCTTTAGTTGAACTTATTTCTTAGGAGGTTCATCACCTCCACCGGCTGGCTCAAATGAACCTTTGGCCGTAGTTGGGAGTGTTACTAAAGAAGTTGTTGCAATGTTTGAAGTATCTTTTGTCGGGGTCCTTTGAGTAGGAGGCTTCCTTTCTGACCTCTTCCTTCTTCCTATAGTCCATTCAAACCACTGCTCTATTATTTTGTAAATTCCACCCATTAAGGTTTGGAGGTCATTAATGGCCTACCCTAGCATGGGCTCAGAACTTATAGGAAGTGGATTTATTTTCTCCAAATATGTATCATCATACATATGTTGACCATCATCTTACAATCCTTCCACTTCAATGTTAACTTTGAAATTTTTGATTTGTTGAATGGTTATCCTGGCGTAGAACCTCTCTCAATTTTATAAATCATATTTGCAATTAGCCTAGTAGTCTTCAGTATCATCAACATGACAAATTGCATGACTCATTTGCAAGATATCTCAGGCATAGTTTACAAGGTCATACTACGGCCTCAAGACATCATAGGTCTCCAACTGAAACTTCTTTGAGAATGTATTCAAAACATTCTTTGCCTCAGACTAGGATGTGCAGCTATAGGTTCCAATGGTCATCAGAAAGTCGTAGCCCTTCTTCCTAGCATCCACATAGATCAGGTTCACTTGAAGTGCCTACCTCATCACATCCACTAGCATGATCATATCATTAGGGTATCTGGGCATCTTCAAAGGGAAGTTGTCAAATCTTGCAAGATGAAGATATGAGAAATCCATAAATTGAATGAAAAAGCACCAAAATTGGTTGATAAAATCCATGGCTTCAGGAGAAAATATCCTTTCTTGACAACCTTGTAGCTCCCTGCATAGTCTCATTGTAAACACATCGTTAACTTTGAGATATTCAGCATATCTGTTATGTAATTGTAGACATGGGAAAAATTCATAGCTTTTAAAATCATCTGGGAACTCTTCTAATCTAGGAAGCCCTCACCAAATTTGAATTGTGGCTAATATATATATAAGGACCGAAGACATGTAGAACCCATTCTACAGTTTAGCTCTACTTAGGGAAATGGAGAGATTTTCACTTACCATGAGGGCCCAATCAATAAAGTGGTGTTGAGAACAAATCACATGAACCAAGAAGAAATGGTACTCAATGAAATTCACCGTGTCACTCTCACCTCAGATTCTATGGAGCAGCACAAAGATGTCTATGATCTCTGGCTTCAAATTCGTGCCATATAATGTTTTTGACAACTTTCCTTTGGCGCTCTTCGGCTCATGAATCCATGCCTTCATTATTTATTTCTTCCATACTACCTTCTTCACTACATATTTGGTAACGACCTGACTATATGTCATTTTTTAATATTCAGGATGCTCTAGAATATGCAGGGAGTTCTAGATAGAATCTTGATCAATGGATAGAAGCACCGTGTCTTTGGGTAGGAGGATTTTCTTGGTATCTAGATTATACTAGGCTATGCACTCTCAAACAAGCTCAGCAACTTGAATGACAATAGGAAAACTGACAGCTTCTAGCAACCCACTCGCCTTTCACTTCTCAGTAATAGGGTGCATTTGGTCTTCCTTCAATCTATTCTAGAAGTTTTGCATATCGAAGAACTTCAAAGAAGTATCTGTAATATTATGCCAATCAGATGTGATGCCATTCATCCCATCGAATCCCATAAATTTTGTAGCCATACTTCAACTGATTATGATTTGGGATAACTTCTCAAGAACACAAGAGTAGGAAATAACTATTGCTAATAATTTCAAATTTGGACAATTTCAACAAAGAGATGGTAGCTCATGTCTAGAATACTTTTTTGATTTTATAACTTTGAATTCTTACTGTTTAACAGTCGACTTCCTATACCACAGGAATTAAAAGAGTAAGACATTAATGGAAAATTCTATTATAGAGTAAAATGATTTGATTTGAATTATTTACTTTTACTCCAACAGGCTGTTAAGAAACATCCTTTCACTTTAGTAACTGTAACGGTAACTTTCAGGAGGTAGCGGAAAATCACTTTTTTGCTTCCCTTTCGACGGAGAAATGCCTCAAGAGTGCTCTCTACTAAAAAATCCACCGAAGGAGAAATTTAGCTTGTTGAGATGCTAAAATAGAATGTTTTATTTCATCCACTTTCTTTATACCCTGGATCACTCATGAGATTGATTCTTCTTCAAAAATCTTCCATTGAAATGATTTGGCGGAAGATGCACTCCATGGTAGAAACCTGCCCGTTGGAGTAGCGGAGAAGCCATTTCCCACTTTTCTGCCAATAGGCTTACATCTTGAATTCTTCCTCATTCAATAATCCCTTTTGCTTGCAAAAGATTTAATCTGAATGCCTAAAGCTTTCTTATTCCCAAATCCCTCTTTTCCAACTTCCACTGACCTCTAATACTCTAAGTTTTGTGTGTTGCAGAAGATGCACTCTACATGTGACTTTCCGCCATGGAGAAGTTCAGAGCCAATTTTCTGCCATGCTGCCAAAGGCAATGCTTTAAGGAAAAAACTTCAAGTGCATATAAAATCAATGTTAGGATCCTTTGAAACATGACCTTTATTGGATTTGGGAACTTAACCTACCCAAAGAAACATAATCTTAGAGGGTAATTCCTCTCAACTCACAGAAGAGAAGGCAATTTAGGGAAATTCGATAAAGGCCTCCTATTCTAAGAGGTTAGCTAGACTTAGACTTAGGACTCGCACAAAGCTTTCAAGATCACTATTATATATAAATCATCCACTTTGTCTCAAAGGTATGTACACCAAAAGTGGGGCAACACACTCAACATGTTATAGTTAAGTCCTTTCACCCAATATGCATTTTCACATCTAATCAGATTATTTAACATGATGGTACCTTTTCCTTCAATTGGGCAAGGTGAGTCATTACCCATCCCAACTAATCCACCATTATAAAATTCAAAAGTTTCAAACTTTTCTTTATCTCTAGTCGTGTGATGAGTACAACCACTATCAATAATCTAGACATCATTTTTGCTAACTTTAGATATGAGTGATGTTTCAACATACCTATCTTCTTTGTCTGAATCATCCTTCATAGCACCAAATACTACCTCAATATCTTCATCAGAATTACTGTCAAAATTTTCAACTTTGTTCTCAACCAGGTAACAAGCCTTCTTTCCTTTTTCCTTGTAATCTTGATTATCTCTTCTGTCAGAGTGTCGGTTGCTTCTATAGTCTCGGTCATCACTTCTTTCATATTTCTTTTCATAAGAGTTGTCATTGTTTCTTTTATCCTTTCTCTTGTTAGGGCATCTAGCAACAAAATTTCCAATTTCTTTGCAGTTAAAATAGACCAATGGTAATTTACCTTTATATCTTCATTTGCCTCTATGTAATCTCCTAGCCATTAGTGCTTCAATTTCATCAAGCTCTTGCTCATCACTCTTGTTGTCACTAAGAATTGCACCCGAAAGAGCTAAGTAAGAAACTAAAAAATCCTATGAAACATGGGAATACTTCCAAGTTGTGGGGAACCTATAATGGAAGTAGACCTCTAGATTAAGGGTTGGCTTCCCCTTGAACCACCTTAAACTTAAACTAAAACTTTTGGGAGGAAAGAGAGAGAGAGTGCATGAATTGAAAACTGCACTTAAAACCTAGGTGATTCACAAAAACTTTGAAGTTCCATAGATTGTAAAAAATGCTCACAATATGACTTAAACACAACTTGGAATTCATATATTTTTCCTACTTATATTATTTATTTTGACAATAACAAGGTGCAGATTGTCAATGAGAAGGAAATGAATGAATTTCACAACTCAAAGACTTATAACAACACACAAATCAGACTTTAGGAAATATTATGTGTTTTCTAAACATAAAATGAACCATATGCCAAGTAGAGTATTAACTTAAATCACAATAACATTCACCAAAACTCATTAAATAATTTAGAAGACAATAGGAAAAAGAGGATCTTTGTTATATATTCAACCAAAAGGAGCTAAGGAAAGCAATCTGCTTCTCAGAACTACAAGCATTCAAATCTCCGAGTGAGATAGAATGAAAGAACCGCCTCTACACAAAAATGAGAGGTATATATAGGATGAACCCCAAAATCTACATTTTCAAGGATTCTTGAAATCTTCATGTCTAACTCCACCAAATCTGAAATTGGAAGCAAGGATATATATGAAAATCTGCATTTGTAGGTCCAGCAACATGTTGCCCAAATCTGAATATCAGGTTCCCAGATTTGTAGGGGTAGGTGAGAAAAGAATTTAGAATCATGCCCAATCCATAATATTCTTACCAAATTGAATCTATCCCCCCTAATCATGCTTGACAAATGATATTTTCCCAAAATGATTTAAAATTGCATCATTGGACAAATATTTACAATAAAGAATGTACATGATTTACATTAAGTCAATGAAAGACTATTTAAATATTAGTCAACCCCAATATATCAAAATATAATGACCCGTAGGTGGAGAATATTACATTTATTTATTTCTTGCCCCTAAAATTTCATTAAAACATTAACATACTTCTCCCCTAGGCAAGGTTTAAAAACCATTCTCTAATAAAAACCCCACCTTATATGTTAAGCTTTTTTCACTTACCATAGTTTTAAATATTAAAACATTGCCAAAAGACCTAAAACTCATGTTTGACTATCCTTCATCGAATGTGCAAGAGGAAACACGTTTTTGTTGATGCCTTAGCTGTTGTTTGAAATGGAAAGGAAACATGATTTTTGGAAAGTTTCAAGCTGTTGGATCAATTTGTCTGGATTTTCAGGAGTTTGAAAGAAATATTAATCTATGGTAAGCTATTCATTCATTGCATCTTAATTTTTGATGAATATGAACTCCTCTCTGCATGATTTCTCCTCCATGGAGTTGCCTCCATCCTGCATCTTTTGTTGGGGTTTTACTATTTTGAATGTTGATAATGCTTTTCACATGATGAGGCCGCAGGCTCAATTATTTTCTTTCATATTTAAAAGTTGTTTGCATATTGTTGTTTTGATCTTGAAAAACATGGCTAGGGAATCATTATGGTTCTATTCTCCTCTTGCAATGCATTAATTTTTTTTTCCTCCATAGATTGGGGCATTTTTGCATGGAAATGTTGTTTATGGAAGTAATCTACAATAAAAATATGCTTCTATATGCTTGTGTCTTCATTCCAAACCCACAGAAAGTGGTTTTTTACATTGCTTTGCTGTTTTTGGTTTCTTTATTGTAATTTTCCTCTATTTTGCCTCCATACAAGGGGGCACCATGATGCTGCAATGTTGTCCATCCTTCTACTTGCTGTAATATTTAAACATGGTATTGATGTTTTCTTTAATCTAGGAGTCGTGGGCTATAGAAGATATTCTTGTTTCTTAATAAATAGAGTTATTTGGACTTATTTTCTTCCTTAGATTGGGGCATTTTTGCATTACCTACCTATCTATGGAACTATTCTAGAATATTTGGACTCCATTGAAGTTCTGTACTGCTATTTTATAGATGCATTTGAATGTAACTTTTCTCTGTTTGATTGATTTTTGTTTTGAAACCAGGTCATGGCATTATTGATGTTTATATCTTTGAATGCCATCATTTGGCTCCATAGGAAGGGTTTTCATGAAGCTATAATGTTTTCCATTCTTGTTCAAAACACTTGTTACAGTCACCTACTTTGTTGTTATCCTTTTGAAGCCATGGGCTATGACTGTATTTTGTAATTCTGGAACATATTCTCCTCTTTTGCATCCACAGAAGGAAGTGTCATTATGTTGCAATGTTGTTCAAGGATGCAACTTGCAATGTTGTTCATGGATGCAACTTGTAATGTTGTGGCTCCATTATTGTTCTTCTGTATTGTTCATGGGTGCATAAGGCTCTTTTAATATTTTTTACAACATACTAGCTCATCATATTTCTTGGGATAGACTCTATATTTGTAATCTCTTTATGCATCATTCCTGGATGCCTTTCCAGATGTTCTACTGCTATTTTTTAACAAGCTATTTCCAGATTCTCAAACATGCATACTATCTTTGTTCATGTACAACTAATAGTGATTCTAACTTTTGAAACTTACATGTTGTTTTATTTCTTGTTCACACATGATATGCATGCATAGATTCACAGATTCATATGCAAAACACCATACCTCTTGCTGCCCTGAACTTTGTAGGTGCATGCATCATTGTTGTTGTGTGTCCCCAAATGTTGATATTCACCATACTATGCTGAATTTGCATAATGTGTCACATGTATCATGCATTTCTTGTGTTTCTATACACCATTACTGTACCTTGTCTTATGTATTTTGAATGCTTCATGGTTACTGACGTTTCATTCTATTTTCTCCTTTTGGATCAGTGCTCCTCCTTGTGACTGTTAGGATAATCATAAACCCTATTTTTGATAGGGATTTGCATAGCCCTGACCAGTTTCAATGTAGGGTACTAAGAGGGGCTGACATATGATCATGGTTGTTTCTGCCCTGTCAATGTGGACTCTATCAAGAATATTTGAGGGATTCCTGACAGTGCCCACATTACAGGGCAACACCATCTATTATTTTCCTAGGGAGTCTTCATCTTCATAAGTTTTATTCTCCATGCATAGTTGTTCTTTAAAGGTGGCCTATGATGTCTGCCTTTAATACTTCATGTGCATGAGTAAGGGAATTTATCACATATAAATTTAATAAAACAACTTCTTCTGTACCTGCACATGGAACAAACAGATTAGAAAAATATGGTTCCTTCTTTCCTTTGCAGCATTATGGTGAGTATGTTCATGCCTGAAGCATGGTATTCTTCTTTTGATGTATGTCTGATTCCATGCATGCATGATTGTAAGTATATGTAGATAACAACCTATCATGCATTGAATAGATCCATTGGATCTAAACCCATTTCTTCTCTTTCTTGCAGGTTTTGGATCCAATCAGGAGCACACTGGAGTCACAGTCGGGCTAACCTCTCTTCTTTGCTTCAAGCAATATCTGGTACCTTGTCATTTATGTTTATTTCATTTTCCATATGTCTATAATTAGCCATAGACTTCTAGGAGTTGGCTATGCTCACGGCCTGTGTGAGCTTAGATAAATGCTTTATTTCCCTTTTGCACATACTTTTTATTTATGTTAAAACTAAAAATGATGAAATGTATATATCATTTTATTTCCTGGATATCTTATTTTGATCCTTTCCTTTATGTACTTTTCATTTTCATCTTTTAGGAAATGAACACAAACTTAATTTAGATCAGTCATAATGTACAAACTAGGTTATTTAGCAAATCACCTAGTAATTAGGCTAACAATCTTAACTAATTGAGTGAACATAAAATTGGGTAACATTTCTGGAGACCTCAGATGAGTTCTTTCCTGCTAAGTACCCACTTTCCAGTTGCCTTCATCATCCATTGGGCACCGAGTCTTCTGGTTTGCACAACCTAAACTTGGCTCAAACTCTAAAAAATAACAGTTCCCCCTTCTGACAAAAAAAACCAAATGTCTGAGATATGTTGGTATTATTCTGAGGGGGTCATTGTGTGAGTATGAAATGTTTGTGTCAGTGGGTCTTTAGCTCACTCATACCAATCACAGATGATTTCTTGATGAATCTTTGAGAATGACATCAATGTATCTCTGGCTTATTGCTAACTACAAAAAACTGGAAACACAACTGAAACAGAAACAAAACTTGTTCTACAACATTTAGGGAACACAGAAAACCAAACCTATCCTATCCTATCCTAACCAAGCATAAAAATTTATTAGACAAAACCATTGACTGGATCCCTGAAATATCTTCATTTACTTTGCAATTTGGAATGTTTTACAAACTTGTAAATGGATAAGAAAAGATAGAGAATGAAGAGATGCTTTATAATCCAATGCAAAAGCTCTTTAAAATTGAAAATGAATCCTCGTACCTCATTAAGATCATGATGCATGAAATATTTCTAAAGTGGATATGTGAGTAGAGGTTGGCTCTCTTGGGCTACAACTTTCTCTTCTTGAGCATCCTCTTTATACTTGGCCCCTATTCTGGAAAAATACCTGATTGGGCAGCCCCTTGTAGTAACAAATTCTGGAACGTTGCTGATTTCTATTACTTCCACCATCACACCATTCTCTTTAACCAAATTAGATTCTTGAAGCCTCTTTTCAATGCTATCTATACTTTTCCCCTCTTGGTCTAGCCCTTTGTCAATTTCATTTTCATACTTTTGCTGAGATTCAACAACCATCATGTGTTCAACAACTTGTTGAACCTGACCCTCTTTATGAGAAGATGAATTATAGTCATCTAATTTTATCATGAATACTTCAAGACCAGCCCAAAAATTAGCTTCATCATCTTGATTCTCATCCTTGCATGGGAGAGGACTAATATTTACCTTTTTATTGATGTTATGCATGCTCAAAACATCAAGATCTTAAACTTCCTCTCAATGCTCTATTAATGATGCAAGGGCAATCTCAATTTCCTCTTCCTCATCACTCACAAAACCTGGGAGTTCATCAAACAAATCAGATGAGCCCTCTTGAGTGAGTTCTTTATAAGGCTCCTTGGCTGGTATAGGTTTTCCCTGAGGTAAAGTTTGAACATCTTTAGGCTCTAAATCTACAACCGGGGCTTGATGATTTGTAGAACTTGGTTGCTCTACATCCATGACCCTCTTCTTGGACCTTGTGTTAGCTAAAACTGGGACATAGTTTTGAATATCACTCAGGGAAAAATTAACTCCATAGAACTCCTTGTTCTACCAATTCATGAGTACCATATTAGGTACACTATGTTCATTTGGGATAGTTGGTTGATTTTTCTGAACCCGAGGCTCCTATGGTACTTCTGGTTGTGCCATAACATTGTTCTACGCTACAAGGGTTTGACCAAATCCATTGGGACAAACTCCTTGAATGTGTTGCTGGTTGGATAGGCAATTCCACTCATAACCTTGGGCCATATTGTTCTGTGCTATAGGAACAATTTCTCTATAAGAACTAGGAATATTAGGATTGTAGGGTTGGTTGGCTCTTTGATTATAGTTCCTTGCTTGGCTTGAATGGTAAGGAGGACTATTCTGCTGATATTGGGTCTGATATGGAGCTTGGTAAGGCTACTGGTAGGGACAAAACTGCTGCCTTTTAAGACTAACCAACTCATTAGTAACACTTCACAAGGTCTTCTTGAGCTCATTCAGCTCTTGAGGCTGGTTTACAACTGGAGCTGAGGCAGGTGGAATAGAGGCCAAGGCTGGGATTGCTTCAGGAATAGGTTGTAATTCAAGAAAGAAGGGCATTGGAGGCCTTGGGGATATTTTCCCTGCTTGAATGAGGCTATTCTTGAAGGCATTATATTTTTCCATTAGTATACACAAAGAAAAACATGATCTGCACCATCAGTTTACACTACGTCAACAGATAGGGCACAACACTACTTGACACCAAGGTTACCCAACAAACAATATTAAGTGTTATCCAATGACAAAAAGGTAAAAGGAACTCGACGAGTAACAACAATGAATCCTGATGGAACATCACAGATAGGAACCAGATAGATGAAGAGAACCCGATGATCAGTTCAAACAAAGGAACGCTAAAAGACTTTCAGTTAAACCCGATGACCAAGAACCGATAGTCAATTACATCCCGCAAAAAGTGGATCTAACTTTTCACGTCAAATAAATCACTGAAGTTGTATTTATAGCTTCTTGATTCACTTTTAAATCCATTATGTGTGGAGGAAGAAATGTATTTAATATTGTTCTAATTAGTTTTATTGATTTAAAACATGCAAACTAAAGATCAAGGTCAAGTTGTAAACCTTGGATCTAAGAGTTAACATTGTAATGCATGATTCAAAGATAGGTCAAATAATTGTTTAAATAGGTGCTCAATCTATTAAGAATAGTTATTGTTCAATGAATATTGTAGCCACAAAGAGCATCTAGAGACCAGACAAGAGAATTCATGCAGAAGGACAGAAAGGAATCAAATCAGTTTCAAGAACAAGAACACAGGCTACCGACGAGAAGAGAAAGATATTAATCAGTCACTTAAGGTGATATTATTATTATGAGAGCTTTAATGGATATGTAATCAACAATTGTAGATTGCATATAGTCAGGTCAATCATATGTACTCATTCTAACAAGTGTGGTATACATAATAAATCCTTTCAAGAAAGGTGGACTTAACAGCCCTATTGTAAATCTCTTAACCATGTGCACACTTAAATCAGTGTTGCTAAAGCTCTTAACAAAGTAGATCTTAACCAGCCTCCACCTTAATACTCCTAACAGGGTAGCTCATCAGAAGTGATCAATTGTAAGCCTTTATTGGCTCCCTTCCATTTTGCAGATAGTGAAGTTTTGTGGGTGCCATCCCCACTACAGTTTTTACTTCCTAACAGGAATTTTTTGTGATATCATATCTTGTGTTATGTGTTTATCATTTTCATGAATGTTTCTATGAATGTTACAAACAATTAAATATTATGGAATAATACTACATGCATAGGAAAGAACAATAGTAATGGTCGGTAATGCAATAATGAATGATTACTAATGATGAGTTGTAAAAGTGTTAAAAATTTTAGAGGTACTAATTCACCCCTCCCCTCTTAGTACTACTTCCCATTAATTACAATAATTGGTATCAGAGCTAAGCCTCTTCAAGGAAAAGCTTAAAGGCTTAAGAGAAAATATCATATAGTGGAGAAGTATAAGCTTGACAAAAATATTGAGAATAAAAAGCTTGAGATACAGATGTTCTATGAACAATATAAAGAAGATAGAATCAAGATGAGAGAGCTACTGGATGAGAGGAAAGGTATGACAACCCGGAGCAATGAAAAATATTATCAAGAAGAAGAGATTACAGATTTCTTTGAATCTTCAGGATCAAATGCAAACAGTACATTAGATACATTAGAAGAGAACATAAAAAATCTGAAGGAGATCAATCAACATCTGACAGAGAAAATAAAAATGCTGCAAATCGATCAAGAGAGCCAGATGGTAAGAATGATTGATGTGATGAGTTCTGCTAGACAAGCTGAAATAGAAAGAAAATTTGCTATTGATGACAAAAGGAAGATTACATAAAAGCTACAAGAAGAGTTATAAATTCAAAGACATGTTGAGCATCACCATGAGATCACAAATTAGATCATTCTAATGAGTCAAGAAGCAAACAAAATGAATATATAACTCATTGAAAGAGTGCAAGCTATCAGTGAATTAAGAGAAGAAAATGAAAAACTAAAGCATGAGGTTAGAATTTAGCAACAACATAATGAAGTTATCAGAAAGGTTGAAGAGAGCAATAAAAGAATGGATGATTTTCTTGAAGGACAACAAAGAGTCAACAACAACAATGGTTTAGGCTTTACCAAAAATGGAGAATCATCAAATCAAGCCAATCCAAAGAATGTCTATGAAAATCCAAGAGCAAGAAAGATGACATGCAAGCACTGTGGAAAGAAAGGCCACATATCAAATGTATGCTGAGGCAAAATGAAAGGTATTCCTAAATCTACATCTTCATTCATAGGATTTTGTTATAAATGTAACAAGAAAGGACATAAAGCATATGAATGTAAGTCTAAAATAAAACAACCAAAGAAGGAATCCTACATGGACAAATACTATCCTACATGAAAGATGAATGAGAACACAAGTCTTGAATGTTGGAAAAAGAAAAGGCAAGCATTGAAGCCAAAATGTCAAGAAACTCCCTATCAACCAAAGAGAATTGGTAATCACTATGTATGGGACTACAATACATGGACAAATTGTACAACATGTGTTAGATATGGTCACATTGCTACAAACTACATGAGAGAATGGACCAAAAGGTCTAGAGGCTGGTCAAACTCCTGAATGACATGCTTACACTATCACAAAGTTGGTCATCTTAAGAAAGATTGCAAAGACTGAATGACAAAGACAAACACATATCCCAATGGAAACACCATTGAAGATATCTGGAGGGCTAGAGACAAAATGTGGAGAAAAGCTTCAAGAAATGATGAAGCTGGACCAAGCAATGCAAATGGTGACACCCCATCCAATGGATCTGATGACATCACCACCCCACTTGAGTTGAACAAGTAAGTATGGAACTGCACTACATCAAATCATATTTTGCATCAGTTTCATTATATAAATTGATAGATAGTCAAAATTTGCATAATAAAGATGCATATTATGTTAATTGTTACAATTTTAAGGAAACAACCCCGTTGGTATACACATACCAAAAATAATTGGTGAACTTAATGGATGAGTTATTTACACTTACCAAAAATGGTCAGTCAACACATAAAATGGTTAAGTTACCAGTGTAACCTAACACCCATCGGTAAGAAGGCAAAGTCACAAAGTTGTCACGACAGAATATCGATATCCGTCGGTAAGAAAAAAATTGCTAATAGTAGTCCCAAGTAGCATGTCAACACGGACAATGAATTTAAAATTCTTCCTGATGAACTTCGTCTTCATGTCCCGATGAGTCATTGAGCATTCATGACAAAGACTTAGGGCAAAAAGGCTATAAATAGTCGACAGGACAACTTCGTTTTGCACCTGCAATTTGAAGAGAAAGCTAGAGCGAAAATAGAGCAATTAAAGAATAGAAAGAAGAGTGTTCACAAGTCGATCCAAGCACATAGAAAATAGATCTTTCACCATTATCATGGATTGAAATAAGTACCAAAGGCACTGAAAGATCTCTGTCACTATTTTTCAAGAAAGCCCTATATTACCAGAAAGCCCTAAATTACAAGAAAGCCCTAGAAACTTGAAAAAAAATAACAACCACGTCAAGAACCATAAAGATTAATAGTGAAAAAAGAAATGTGGTTAAGTTGATCAAGAATATCACATGTGTAGATCCCAAATATAAGATATGCCTGGAGATTGTATCGCAACCTGATGAAACTGACGTGTTTTCTAAAATCCCACCTAGGGTTTTTCTCATAGAAGACGTTAGGTCTTATATTCACTACAAGATTGCCAAAATAGGAGATCTAGAGATGGATGAAGCTTATAAGAAGCTTTGTGACATAGAAGGCAACCTAAAGGAAGAGCACAAACACTTAGAGGTCAAAGGGATAACTAATGCCCTATATTTCTCGAGGGACTTTAAGATCGACTGGATTAGGTTGGTACTTAGAAGATTGTATGACCAGAAGCTATGGTTGGATCAAACCAAGAAAATAACAAAGGATGTCCTTCATGCTGTCACTAGTTATCCAATAACCAACAAGCCCAAGGCTCACAAGCATCCCTCTAGGCCAGAAGTCACAAAACTCACAAAAGCTGAATGGGACAACAAAGGTCTGAAAGTAAACACCATCACCGATGAGGAACTAAGGTTTGGTGCATGTGTGCTTGGTTACAAAATATTTCAAGAAAGAAATTTGAACAACATATCTGCAACATTAGTAAGAATGGCTTACAAGATTGTAACCAAGGGCATATAGATGGATCTATGTGAGATCCTGTTGAAACAACTTGATGAAAACATGAACATAATCAGATCTACAAAGACCAACACATGTAAGTTTGGCTCACTTATCGTGTGTATATTTTTCTATTTTCAAGAGTACTTTCCTTTAGTAGGAAAATTAAAGTGGGACACTACAAAATCGGTGACATTACAGATTAGTGAAATAATCAAGTCACTAGGAGACAATTTTGAATCTGTCATGACTACATACTTCCTTGAATTCAAGGAAAAGATGATGGAAAAATAAAGGATCCCTGAACAACTTGTTGAAAAATATAGGGATGAGATATGTTTTATGGTGGACACAGATTTCACCCACATTAAACCGGTTGTACCAAGAACAACTTGGTTATCACCACTGGACTATGAAATCAACATTGATCAGGCTACAAATGCAATTGAAGTTTTGATCAATGAGCCTATTGACAACAAACAACCAAGGCTTGGAACCTATGGAGAGGCTAGATATAAGATAAAAAGAGGCCTAGAAATAAAGAAAACTTTCAACAAAAATGATAAAATGGTTAAGAATCTCAAGAAGATTCTATCGGTTACAGAGGAGGAACAAGAACAACAAGAGGAAATCGATGAACAAGGCACCATCGAAGAAGAGCATGATGAACACAAATCAGATTTTGAGGAGACTAAATTTGATACACCTCCACCTCCTAAAAAAAAGTAGAGAATGAGGAGTCAACCTGCTAAAACTGACACCACACCTCCTAAGAAAGGTCAAGTAAGGACCTATAAGAGGAAGCAACTGACAACAAAGCAAACTAAGAAGAAAAATGTTAAGGCCACACCCCCAAAGAGGAGGAAAAGAATGGTCAAAACTAAGGATGACACAGAGGACTCAAAATAAGATGAGCCTGATGTAATAAAGAAGAATTACAGGAATCAAACAATTAATGAGGTTGTTGAATCCATTGTTGCATCTGGCACAATACATGACAAAAGAATAAGACAATGAGATACACCCACACTAGAAGACCAAAACAAGATACAAGATGTCATAATAAGGGAAATGGTCAAGTACAAATATGTACCAGCTAAATTCATCAACCAAATACCTAAAGGGTTGGGAAATAGAATATCACAATAGTGGTCATATGCTCTACAGGCCGAGAGAGAAGCAAGGGAGAGAATACTTGTCAAACTAATGCCTCCCAAATCTAAGATTGAAGAAATCAAAGAGATAGTGAAGAAGCATTCAGGTAAATTTGTAGCCAAGATAAGGGCATACAAATTACTAGAAGACAAGTTCATAGAGCTGGACACAATGACTGAAACTAAATGGAGATAACTCCTAGATCTACTGGTAGAGTCAACAAGTGGTGAGAATCAATTACTTCTCACCAACACACCTCATAGAGAGGAGGAGAAAGACAAGTGCACAAAGTCTCACAAATAATGAAGAGGAAATTAAATTGCACAATGAGAAAATCAAACAGGCTCAAAAAGTGAGATAGGACATACAAATTGCAGAGACGAAATACAAAGATGAGGTAAATGAGCTCCAAGCTCAGCTCTTATCGACACTTTCACTACTGCAACAACATGTGATAGAGGCAAACACACTAATTGCCACCCCAAAAATGTCTGTCTTAGATAACATTTATGATATGCATGCAAGGCTAGAGCTAGAGCACATGGCAATGTATGCACCCTAAAATGGTCACCTAGACTATGGGCCCCACATTTATCATTTTATCAAATTCCTGAATCAATGCTTTGTAACATTTTCAATACAAATCAATTTCCTTGATCAAATTGTAATTAATTCAATTATTTTAATATTTCTTAAGGTTTAATCATTTTTATTTAATTAAAAGATTTAATCTCCCTTTTAATTAAATAAAATTAATCTTATTTAATTAAATTAAATTTCTCCCATTTAATTAAATAAAATTCTTCTAATTTATTTAATTATAAAGAAAACCCCTCTTTTAATTAAATAAAACCCCCACTTAAATTCCTCTTTGTTGAAAAAGGAAATAAATTAAATAA
>MU223807.1:1092273-1111120 GCA_018584345.1 Thuja plicata | reverse complement strand
GATATCTAAGAAGAAAACTACAAGACAAGTATGGGTTCCAAAATCCATCATTGAAGATATTCTCTCTAAATCATCAAAAAGAAATGAAAAGCCTATGACTATATGGATTCCAAAGTCTCTCTTGAAATATTCTCACGTTGAGAAACAAGTGAAGTTGACATTCAAGCTTCTAAAGGCTTCCACTTCATCTTCTTCCAAAAACATTCTTTCATTCCATGCACCTAAACCGCAACCTCTGTTATCCATTCACCATCTTCCTTCACATATTCCTTCATTCACATTTCCTCCATCCTCTCACCACCCTTCAAGGTGTGTGTTGATGTTGATCTTGCCTTCCTTTTCGTCTACCCTTTCACAATTATTTCATTCACTATCCTTCTACCTTCTATCATTTTTTCTCATTTGTCTATTCCTCCTATCTTCCAACCTCACTCGCTTTGCATAAAACCTTATCCTCCATTTTTCTCTTTCATCTTCCTTTCCCTATCAACATCTTTGAGCATATTATTTTGAATCCTTTGCATATCATGGTTTATCCTTTCAAGGAGCATTATCTAAAAAGCTTGCCTTCTTCCAAAAAATTCAAAAAGAGAAAAAAAAAAAAAAAAAAAGAGAAAAAAAAAAAAAAAGAGAAATAATTTAAAGAGAAATAATTTCATCCTATGGCAAAAACCACTCCCTTGTGGCACCTTGGATAGGTACCATGATGAAAACCTGGAAGTCAGGCATCATGCGTAGTTCTTCTACATCTTTCATCCATTCTGTATTCTCTCTTTGATCTTGTCAATGTTGATCTATACACAAATATTTGGGCTATCTTGTGAGCTATCTTATGATGATCTTGCTTTCATTTCTTTCATGTTTAGCCTTCATATCTATCTTCCTCCATTCATTTTCTCCTATTGCTATCCTTTTCCCCTTTAATCTTGATCTAAAAAAAAAGAGTAAAACACAGTTCTATGAAGCCTCTTGACATGTCTACTCCTTTGGACGACATCCTTTCCTTCTCACGCATTATGCTTTTGTGACTTATCCTATTCTGGCCTTTCATTCTTGTCCAAATGTGCTTTACATGATGTTTCTTTTTCCCTAGCTTGGGTACTCTTGAGGAGTTTTCCTTTGAGGATTCCTTCCCTTCATTCTCCTCTCTTCCATCTCTTCCACCAGCTTGCTAATCCATCATGTGCTCCACCTTGCTAAACATTGGGACTGTACGATGTGATCTTTCTTGGGAATTTGATGCCCATTCTGTCTGGGGGCATCTTTTGTACATATTATTGATCCTGAAAAAATTCAAAAAAGATATATTGTCAAAAATTCTAAAAACTGGAAAATATCCTAAAAAAATGATCATCTTAGTAAAAACCTAGCAATAGGCGCTTTGATGTATCTTCAAAAAAACTATATATTCTAAAAAATATATTAAAAAAAATTCAAAAATTCAAAAAAAAAAAGAAAAAGTGCCTTGGTGAAAACCTGGAAACAGGTGCCTTGGTAGCAAAAATTCAAAAAAATATAAAAAGTCCTGAAAAAAGAAGAAAATAAATAAATAAAAATTTATAATAAAATCCAAGTGGTGAAAACCTAGAAACGGGCTCTACTTGAGGCTTTTGCACCCCTATTTCTTAGCGTGTGTCCGCAAAACTTAGCCTTTCTCCATCATGCCTTGTCCTTGTTGCCTTGGTCTGGAATTGGTCTTTGTCTTTGTCTAGGGGGCATACCTATGTTAGTTTTGGTCTCTTGGATGCATTAGTCTTTAGGACATCTCACAAATGGTATTTTTCAACACCACCCCAATTGTATTTTTCAATACAACCCTTGACATCGAGTGTTTTTCAACACTTATCGATTTGGTCTTACCCCATTTTTTCATGTGGTCTTACCTACTTGCAAGCATTCGATCCTTATCCTCGGAACTCAGTATCAGTCAACACACTTAAATTTTTAAACACAACACTTAATTCTTGAGCTATGTCATGAAGTTTTCTTTGTGTGTCGACTGTTATTGATTTTTGTTGAGTGTCCTTGTCTAATAAGTCTCTCCATGATGCATAGCTAGAGGACTTGGGGCATGAAACATAGTTTTATTTGCTTCCTACTTTATGCTTCACTATTTTTGCACAACCATTCTGTTGGTCATCCTAGCCTCTATGTCTTGATGCGAGCATGGTTTTGCTATATTAAATTGGGTAAGCTAACATCACAGTCATCTTGACTTTTATGTCTTTGATGCTTATGTTAGAATCTTTTCACATTCCAATCCGATATAAGTCACATTCATATCTTCATAGTTGCACTTGTGACTAGTGATGATTGTGTGATTTTCTGATGTCCGTTAATAATTGCCCAATGATGAAAATAAGTTCCTTAACATTCTGTAATGAATGACGAACACAAAATCCTATGTTACAGTTGCTCTATTGCAAGTACACCTTTGCTTTTTCATGTAGCTTGCATTGTTAGACATCATGTTAGTTTGCATTTTTAGGCTGCATTATGAGTTTGAGAGGGTTTCCTTCATCTTTCTTGTGGACTTTTAATCAACTGTGATCACGTTCTGATCTTCATTTCCTTATCCTCTTTCGTGATCTCAATCAAAATTTCCTATCTTAAACAGTTGATTGATTTTGAGGAAAATTCTCTTTCTTCTCTCCATTTCTTTCCACCTCTTCCAAACTTATATCTTCCATTCGCTTTCACCCCACTTCTTCTTCTTCTTCTTTTTCTTCTCCTCTAATTTAACCTTGGGGCATAATCTTTCATGCTTGATGATCTACCTTGGTTCTGTGATCTTTATATCTTTCATCTTACATCGAGAACCTTATCTTTAGTTCGATTTGATCAAATTTATCAATTTGTTGTTTCTCCTCTATCTCATTTTGATTTCGATCACGAGGGGGCAATACCTATCAAATTTCAATCCTTGATTCAGCTTTATCAATCCTATCATTTGTTCCTCTTGGGGCAACCTTGCTTGAGATTCTTATCTTAGACATGTCAATTACTTACAAACAACGGTGTTGACATTGTCTCTTTTTCAATCTGCTTATCTTTGTTCTGATGTCAATTACTTACATACAACAGTGTTGATGTCTATGTTTTGTGATCCCAAATTGATCTCACACTTCAACTACATTCTTTGACTATATGTGTTCCCAGAATGATCACACATTAGTCAAAGAGGGGAAAATGTATGCACCCTAAAATGGTCACTTAGACTATTGGCCCCCCATTTATCATTTTATCAATTTATCAAATTCCTAAATCAATGCTTTGAAACATTTTCAATACAAATCAATTTCCTTGATCAAATTGTAATTAATTCAATTATTTAAATATTTCCTAAGGTTTGATCATTTTTATTTAATTAAAAGATTTAATCTCCCTTTTAATTAAATAAAATTTATCTTATTTAATTAAATTAAATTTCTCCCTTTTAATTAAATAAAATTCCTCTTATTTAATTAAATTAAATTCCTCCCATTTAATTAAATAGAATTCTTCTAATTTATTTAATTATAAATAAAACCCCTCTTTTAATTAAATAAAACCCCCACTTAAATTCTTCTTTGTTAAAAAAGGAAATAAATTAAATAAAAATAAGTAAAGTTCATTTTTTTTTACATCCTCCTAAGTGGTGAGATTTTTGCCTCTTAATCTCAACCGTTCACTTTCCTTTAATAGGAGACCTCTCCTTCTCATTCAATATCATCTTTTCCATAGTATTGTTATGTTGTAGGTTTGGAGAGCAATTTTGGAGGAGGATTTGAGAACTTAGGCTTGGATATTGCAACTTCTCTCTTCCTGTCTTCTTCTTGCATCCATGGCTACTCATGTAGATTAGATTCATATTAGATTAGCTTGCATATTTCCTTTCATAGATCAATCATGCATTGTTATCATTTAGATTAATTTCTTTTTATGCATTTCAATCATATAGAGTAGATCTCATTTTCATGCATTGAATCTCTCATTTCTTGGTGTACTTGCATGGGCACAACTAGGTCAATCTGAGGGCCTTCATCACAAACCTTTGCACTCCATGACTAGAGAGCTATGAGTCGATATTTGAGGCCTCATTCTTGAGCAACCTTGGATGGAATGACCCATAGAAGTGTGTCAACATTTTAGCACATAGGCACTAAAACTCCTAAAAGAAAAATGGGAGATATTGCTCGAAGACATCAAGAAAACCCATTCTCATATTCTTGACACATTGTAAGTTACACATTTTTGTCATAACTTTTAGCATCTTCTAAGTTGTACATTTTTGTCATGAGTATCAAATAAAGGGGGAAATGATATGTACAGTCATACAACTAAAAGAGCAAAGAATAGGGACTGCATAGTAAAGAGGCAAGTATACATATGTACATATATACTTATACTATACTGATGCATACAGTTAGGGGGAGTCATATAATGACAAGGATATAGACCTGGTGTACATACTAAACACTTTAGTATTGTGCACATATCAGGTTTTGGTACTAATGTCAAAGGGGGATATTGAAGGCATTACATTTTTCCATTAGTATACACAAAGATAAACATGATCTACACCATCGGTTTACACTACACCGACAGACAGGGCACAACACTACTCGACGCCAAGGTTACCCGATAAACACTATTAAGTGTTATCTGATGAAAAAAAGGTAAAAAGAACCCAACGAGTAACAACAGTGCAACTTGATGGAAAAACACAAAGAGGAACTAGATAGATGAAGGGAACCCAACAAACAGTTCAAACAAAGGAATGCTGATAGACATTCAGTTCAATCTGACGACCAAGAACCGACAGTCAGTTATATCCCACAAAAAGTGGATCTGACTTTCCACGTCAGATAAATCACTGAAGTTGTATTTATAGCTTCTTTATTTACTTTTAAATCTATTTTGTGTGGAGGAAGCAATGTATTTAATATTTTTTAAATTAGTTTTACTGATTTAAAACATGCAAACTAAAGGTCAAGGTCAAGTTGTAAACCTTGGATCTAAGAGTTAACATTGTAATGCGTGATTGAAAGATAGGTCAAATACTTGTATAAATAGGTGCTCAATCTATTGAGAATAGTTTTTTTTCAATGAATATTGTAGCCACGGAGAGCATCTAGAGACCAGACAAGAGAATTCATGTAGAAGGACAGAAAGGAATCAAATCAGTTTCAAGAACAAGAACACATGCTACCGACAAGCAGAGAAAGGTATTAATCAGTCACTTATGGTGATATTTATTATGAGAGCTTTGATGGATCTTTAATCAGCAGTTGTAGATTGCATACAGTCAGGTCAATCATATTTACTCATTCTAACAAGTGTAGTACACATAAGAAATCCTTTCAAGAAAGGTGGACTTAACAGTCCTACTATAAATCTCTTAACTGAGTGTACACTTAAATTAGTGTTGCTAAATATCTTAACAAAGTATATCTTAACCGGTCTCCACCTTAATACTCCTAACATGGTAGATCATCAGAAGTGATCAATTGTAAGGCTTTACTGACTCCCTTCCATTCTACAGATAGTGAAGTTTTGTGGGTGCCATCCCCACTATAGTTTTTACTTTCTAACAAGAGTTTTCTGCGATATCATATCTTATGTTATGTGTTTATATATTTTCATGAATGTTACAAAAAATTAAAGATTATGGAATAATACTACATGCATAAGAAAGAAAAACAGTAATGGTCGGTAATGCAGTAATGAATAATTACTAATGATGAATTGTAAAAAGTGTTAAAAATTTTAGAGGTACTGATTCACCCCTCCCCTCTAAGTACTACTTCCCATTAATTCCAATAATTCTCTACCCTTATGGAAATATCAAAGGCTGCTGGTAAGTTATCCCCTCCTATAGAATGGATCATTATAGAAATATCACTATTAAGGGACCTCAAATAATATAGGAAGGCATGCTAGTTTGAAGGCCTGAATGCTACAGGGATTCTTTTCCATGTCCCCTGGAACCTGAAATTGAAATCCATCATATGATCGTGGGGTATCCTCTTTATGGTAGTCAGGTTCTCTATCAAGGAAAGATGATCAGATTTATCCTCAAACTGGGTAGTCAAGGAAACACCTAGCTCATCCCAGTTTTTTATAGAATTAATTGCTAAACCCCTAAATCATTACAAGGTTGTTCCCTTAAGTGATGCTGCTAACAACCTTACAGCTACATTATCATGGGTTATGTGATAAAGACCATAGAGGGATGCAACATCTCATATGTGTTCAATGGCTGAGGTCTGATCCTCTTTGGTAAAAGTGGGAAATATTTCAAGAGCTCCTATGGGTATGTCATTGTGTTGCTGCAAATTCAAAGGGCTACCCTGGTAAAAATCCACAAAAGGTTGGTTTCTGGCCATAGGTGGATTTAAGAGACTTTGAACTGATGGGGCATTTGATATAATAGAGGTGGTGGTGGGATAACAAAAGTACTTGTAGAGATATGATCAAAATTAGTAGGATGAGATGCACTAGGCTGAGATTGAGCATCCTTGGGTACCCTTTTCTTCTTCTTAGATGTAGGTAGCTCTATATATTCAAAAATATTCATGCTTTGCCTAGTTGGTATCCCATCCATATACTAACAAGACTGATATGCATAAAACAAGAGTAGAGTCACAAAGTATGATACTTCATAAATCACAATAAGAACATAGCTACTACTCATAACAAACAACAAATCATATGAAAATTTTCTCAGAAAACTGCCTCAAAAGAGTCAGTCCCACCAGGCATGCCAAAAACTGTTGTCACTAAGGATTTCACCCAAAAGAGCTAAGTATGAAACTCAGCAATCCCATGAAATATGGGAATACTTCTAGATTTTGGGGGACCTATAATAGAAGTAGACCTCCATATTAAGGGTCGGCTTCCCCTTGAATCACCTTAAAATTAAACTAAAACTTTTTGGAGGAAAGAGAGAGAGAGAGTGTATGAATTGAAAATTAGACTTAAAACCTAGGAGATTCACCAAAAATTTGAAGATCCACATATTGTAAAAAATGCTCACAATATGACTTAAACACAACTTGGAATTCACAGATTTGTCCTACTTATATTATTGCTTTTGAGAATAAAAAGGTGCAGATTTTCAATGAGAAGGAAATTAGTGAATTTCACAACTCAAAGACTTATAAGGGCACACAAATCAAACTTTAGGAAATATTATGTATTTTCTAAACATCAAATGAAACATATCCCAAGTAGAGGATTAACTTAAATCACAATAACATTGACCAAAACTCATTAAATAATTCAGAAGAAAATAGGAAAAAGAGGATCTATCTTATATATTCAACCAAAAGGAGTTGAGGAAAATAATCTTCTTGTTAGAGCTACAAGCATTCAAATCTCAGAGTGAGATAGAATGAAAGAACTATCTGTTGGAATAGTCCCAAGGGATAACTAAGAGGGGGTTTGAATCAATTATCAGGTAGTTTAATTATTTTCTCCAATTAATTACATAATAAAATTAAGCATATACACATTCAGATAACACAAAATAGAATACCACAATTTTGGTTACATGGAAACCAAAATAGGAAAAATCTCGGTGGGAATTAGCACCCACAAAGAATTGTACTTGAGTATAATAATCCCTGTTAGAAGATCTTACAACCCTGTTAGGAGTTGATCTTTAAAATGCAATAAGTACAATGACCTGGTTAAGGGTCAGACCCTATTAGGAGTCTTTTACAAGTAACCCTATTAGGGGTGAGGACTCACTGTCCAAAATCTCACTGCTAATATGATGAAGGCTACAACCTTCAATAAAATAGATATATACTATATCTGATAATGAACTATTTGAGTAGACATGTTGTCTTGATCAGTTCCAATGTATTGTATGCTTTCACTACTTCACATAGATCTTTGTCTGATGAATGAAATGGATTTACTGTCCCAAAACAACTAGCATTCTGTTCTGTTCTTTTTCTATTTTTTTTCTTCTCATTCACACTTGGTGATCTTCAAATGAACTACTATAAGTATCTTCTCCAAAAGATATGATCTTTGTCAGCTTCAGGAATCCCTTCAATTCTTTTCTTGTCGGCCAAACCAAGCATGCAACATAATTAGACCACACAACTCAAACTGAATAGACGCATCACTTCACATAGTCAGCTCCACCAAAATTACCCAAACGTTATTCTTTAGATGAAACATGATTAGCGCCTTTGGTTAATTATCTTAGAATCATAACTAAACATGAATCTGAACATGCATATCCCATAGATAGACACAACTTAAGAATTAATAAATTTACTATTGGCTTCCTGAAAACAATCTTCTAAAACTATGGCTGGTAAACAAAGTAACATAACTCAAGTGTTACTGAACATCTGAATCTGAGTGTATGTACATGGTATAGTAACTATGTCTGAAACATAAAAACAATCACGCAAGGCTTCTACATAACCATACTAAAAAGTGAATATAGTTCACTGATGTATACTATATGTTGTCATCAATGAAAAACATACAATCAACTATTTGCATAAAGGAAAATCTCCAACAATTTCCCCCTTTGACATTGATGGCAACATATGATTAAAAACACCCTCAATCCAGAAGTGTCTTCTTTCTTTTTACAATCTTCTCAATATTCTCATCAAAGGTTCCTCTACACTGTTGCGGCTCCTCTAACTGTGTTTTTTATTTTCATGACTATATACTCCCCCATAGTATATGTTCTCCCTTACTATATACTCCCCCTTTGAGATCAATGGAAAAGGATGCCAAATACAAATAAGCACATGTACTACTCCGGAAGTAGAGTAGTCAACCACTCATCAGTCAAAAAGGACTGATGTATTTTCTGTGAGTTCTAATCAGACTCAGGAAAGGGAATTACTCCTAGCTTCTTCCTGAGATACTCAAAAGTATCTTTTAATAGAGGTTTCATGAATATGTCTGCCAACTAATCTTTGGTGCTCACATAATCCAACTTCACTTCTCCTTCTGCAACTTTTTCTCTTAGAAAGTGATATTTTATTTCTGTGTTTTTTCTTTGTGTGCATCACAGGGTTCTTTAACATATTAATATTGTTGGTTTTATCACAATAGATGAAAATGGGATAATCAATCTAAATTCCAAAGTTTTTAATCATCTGTTTGATCCAAACCATTGTTGAACAATTTAGTACAGCTGTTACATACTCAGCTTATGTTGTTGACTGAGAAATGCAATTTTGCTTCTTGCTTGTCCAAGTAACCAACCTATCTCCAAGAAATAATGCTCCTCCTGAGGTACTCTTTCTATCATCAAAGCAACATGCCTAATCTACATTTGTGTACACATGAAGTTCTACATGTCTGAGTTAGGATACCATAAACCATAGTAAATAGTTCCCTTTAAGTATCTAAATATTCTTTTTATTTCCATTAGATGATTGTGTTTAGGTTCAGCTGCAAATCTCCCAACAATGCCAACTGCATTTGATATATCTAGTCTAGATTGAGTGAGATATATGAGTTTTCCAATCATGGACTTGTAAAGTGTTTTTTCAACTTCTGTGGAGTCATCATTTTTAGAAATCTTGCTTCCTGTTATCATAGGAGTGCTTACTGGCTTGCAGTCTTCCATCTTGAATGTTTTCAATATCTCTTTTACATATTTAGACTGATTTATGAATATACCTTTGTCTGTCTATTTTACATTTAATCCCAAAAAGTATTTTATAGGTCCAATCATGCTCATTTCAAATTCACTCTGCATCTCTCTTGCAAATTTTGCACTAAGCTTGTCATTACCTCCAAAAATAATGTCATCGACAAAGATAGCAACTAGTAGTAAACCTTCAGGTGTCTCTCTGATGAATAAGTTGTAGTCTTCTGCTCCCTTTTTTAATCCAATCTTTGTTAAGTAGCCATCAAGTCTCTCATACCATGATCTTGGGGCATGTTTAAGTCCATAGAGGGCTTTCTTTAATTTGCATACCATGTCTGGTTTGTCTGAAAGTTTCAACCCTTCAAGATGCTCTATGTAGACTTCTACCTTCAAGTCATCATTCAGAAATGCTGACTTGACATCCATCTGATAAACTTTAAAGTTCTTGAATGTTACATAGGCTAAAAAAAAATTTATCACTTCCAGTCTACTCACAGGGGAAAATGTATCAGAATAGTCAATTTTGTCTCTTTGCGCATATCCTTTACATACCAATCTTGCTTTGTTTCTAATCAATGTCCCATCTTCTTTCATTTTCTTTCTGAATATCCTTTTAGTTCCAATCACGTTCTTGTCACAAGGTCTAGGGACCAATTCCCATGTATCATTCTTCATTATTTTATCTAATTCTTCTTGCATTGCACATTGCCAATCTGAATCATTACATGCATCTTCAACACTTAAGGGTTCAATCTGTGAAAGTAACCATACCTCTTCATCAACGGTTGAACCTTTTGCTCTGGATCTTGTCAAAACTTTACTGCTATGATCTCCAATGATATCTTCTTTAGAGTGGTATTTAGATGTGTATTTTAAGATTTTAGGTTTGACACTCTCATCTATAATATGTGATTCTTCTTGACTTGGTTCAGGGTTGTTGCATGATACATCAATACAGTCAAACATTTCTTCAATAACTGTATCTGTATTGATAGGTCTAGGTTCATCTTCAATCATAGGTGCATATTCATAATATCTTTCTTGAATCATGAACTTCTCATCAATCTTCACATGTGCACTCTCAATGATATTCTTCAACCTTAAATTGAAACATCTGTAAGCTTTTCTCCTTGTAGAGTAACCAAAAAAAATACCTTCATCACTTCTAGCATCAAATTTGCCAACGCCATCATCTCTCTTGATGTAGCATTTGCTTCCAAAGATTCTGAAGTACTTTACTATAGGTACATTACCAAACCAAAGTTCATAAGGTGTTTTTTCTGTGCCTGGTCTTAGTTGGTTTCTGTTGATAGTATAGATTTTTGTATTGACTACATCTCTCCAATAGGTGTACACAACTTTCCCTTCTATCATGATAGTGCACGCAGTGTCAAGTATTACCATATTTCTCATTTCTACAATTTGATTTTGTTGAGGGGTTTTGGGTGCACTTAGTTGTCTTTTGATCCCATGTTCTTTGCAGTACTCAAGAAACTTATCAGAGGTGAATTCTCCTCCTTTATCAAATCTTAGACATTTTATCATTAATCCAGATTCATTTTCAACTTTAGCTTTGAATATTTTGAACTTCTCAAAAGCTTCAGATTTGTCTTTCAAGAACATAACCCACGTCATCCTGGAGAAATCATCAACAAACAAAATAAAATACCTTTCACCATAGTATGATCTTGTTTGAGTAGGTCAACATAGGTCTATATGTATTAGATCTAATTTATTCTCTGTAGAGTTCTAATTTCTTCTGAATAAGGTCCTCACATGCTTCCCCATCACACATTCCCTGCACATAGTATCAAATGGTCTTGCAATACTTGGAAGGTCTCTTACTTCCTTTACATTACTTATCTTCACTATGTTGTCAAAATTGATATGACAAAGTCTTTTGTGCCAAAGCCAACTATCATCCACTTTTGCAACAAAACAACTTACTTTGGAGTTAAGCTAAAAAATAGTACCTTTGGTCTTTGATCCTGATGCAATCATGTCTCCTTCTTTGTTGTTAATAATGCATTGTTATTTTTGAATTCCAACTGATATCCTTTATCTAACAATTTTCCAACACTTAGCAAGTTATGATGCAAACCATCAACATATAGAACATCATTTGTCTTGTTCTTTCCTTCTAAGGTGATATATCCTCTACCTGTGATAGGTTTGGGAGTGTTATCTCCAAATCTAACCATGCCACCTTTGTACTTATCTAGATGTACAAATCTATCCTTGTCACCTATCATGTGATGTGAACACCCTCTATCTATGATCTAGTCTGTTCTGATGTCATCTTGTGAAACTAAAGCCAATTCTTGTGCTTTCTTTTCATCTTCAATATATATTTGATCAATCACTTTTTCATTATCTTTAATTGCAAAAAATCCAATTTCATCTTCTCCTGAGTCATCATCAGTTACACCATCCTCAACATGATAGAATTCCTTAGTATATTTGGGTTTGTAATTTGATCTGTACTTCTTGACTCTTGTAGGACACTTGAATTCAAAGTGGCCAACTTTGTTACATGAAAAACATTTAAATGGTAGCTGTCCTTCATATTTTCCTTTACCTTCCCTTTCATTCTTAGCAATCATAGCAATGACTTCTTCTAGTTTTGTATCAACTTCTTCTTTCTCAACATTACTAGAGATGCTTAAGGATTTCTTACCATGGACTGAGGCTTTGAAAGTTGTTTCCATTTTACGTTCTGCCTTCAATCTTGATATCTCAAATGCTGATATTTTACTAATCAAGGTTTCTCTTTTGAAGTCCTTTGAGAATTGCATGGTTTCATCCAAAATGTTTTATCTTTCTTTCATAATCTGTTGTCAATGTGGTCATCAATTTGTCCATTATATCATCCTCTAAAATTTCTCCATCATTGTTCCTGATTCCTGAGACTGCTTCATTAATCCTCTGATTGTAAGCTCTGATGTTTTCTTCAGGTAGCATCTCTAAAATGTTGTATATTTTCTTCCATGTCTTTTTGCATGCATTCTTGGCTTGGATGTCTCCTTCAAACATGTCTTCTAAGTATTTCCAAATTAAATATGCTTAATCTGCCTTCTTAATCTTAGAAAATTCACTGCCAGATAGGGCACTAATTAGGGCTTCTTTGGCAATTGCATTTTGGGTGAATACTTCCTTTTGTTTATTAGTAGAGTCTTCTTCTGCAAGGTCTTTCAAGGTGCGAACATCAATTTCATGAGTAGCAATCTCATAGATCTCAAAACCAATGCACTGAAGATGTGTTATCATTTTGTTCTTCCAATCAAGATAATTCTCTCCATCAAACTTAGGACTCTCTTTCTTAAAGTACTCCATTTGATCTACCTTAAGCTATTAGGATTTCTCTCCAAGGTACTTGGCTCTGATACCAATTGTTGGAATAGTCCCAAGGGATAACTGAGAGGGGGGGGAGGTGAATCAGTTATCAGCTAGTTTAATTCTTTTCTCCAATTAATTATATAATAACATTAAGAATATACACAATAAGATAACACAAAATAGAACACCACAATTTGGCTTACAGGGAAACCAAAATAGGAAAAACCCCGGTGGGAATTAGAACCTACAAAGAACTATACTTGAGTATAATAATCCTTGTTAGAAGATCTTACAACCTTGTTAGGATTTGATCTTTACAATACAATAATTACAGTGACTTGGTTAAGGGTCGGACCCTTTAAGGAGTCTTTTACAAGTAACCCTGTTAGGGGTGAGGACTCACTGTCCAAAAGCTCACTGCTAATATGATGAAGGCTACAACCTTCAATAAAATAGATATACACTATATCTGATAATGAACTATTTGAGTAGACATGTTGTCTTGATCAGTTCCAATGTATTGTATGCTTTCACTACTTCTTTACATAGATCTTTGTCTGATGAATGAAATGGTTTTACTCTCCCAAAACAACTAGCATTCTGTTCTATTCTTTTTCTATTTCTTTTCTTCTCATTCACACTTGGTGATCTTAAAATGAACTACTATAAGTATCTTCTCCAAAAGATATGATCTTTTTTGGCTTTAGGAATCCCTTCAATGCTTTTCTTGTCGGCCAAACCAAGCACGCAACATAATTAGAACCACGCAACTCAAACTGAATAGACACATCACTTCACATAGTCAAATCCACCAAAATTACCCAAATGTTATGCTTCGGATGAAAAATGATTAGTGCCTTTGGTTAATTATCTTAGATGCATAACTAAACATGAATCTAAACAATCATATTCTATAGATAAACACAACTGAAGAATTAAGAAATTTACTATCGTCTTCCTGAAAACAATCTTTTGAAATTGTGGCTGGTAAACAGAGTAACATAACTCAACTGTTATTGAACATATAAATCTACGTGCATGTACATGGTATAGTAACTATGTATGAAACATAAAAATAATCGCACAATGCTTCTACATAACCATACTAAAAAGTGAATATAGTTCACTGCTATATACTATATGTTGTCATCAATGACAAAAATATAGTCAACTATTTTCATAAAGGCAAATCTCCAACACTGCCTTTACAAAAAAATGAAAGGTATATATAGGATGAACCCCAAAATATTCATTTCCAAGGATTCTAGAAATCATCATGTCTAACTCCACCAAATGTGGAACTGGAAGCAAGGATATATCTGGAAATTTGCATTTGTAGGTCCACCACCATGTTGCCCAAATCTGAATATCAGGTTCCTTGATTTGTTGGGGGTAGGTGAGAAAAGAATTCAGAATCATGATTAATCCATAATATTCTTACCAAAGTGAATCTATTCCCCCCTAATCATGCTTGATACATGATATTTTGCCAAAATGATTTATAATTGTATCATTGGGCAAATATTTACAATAAAGAATGTGCATGATTTACATTAAGTCAATGTAAGACTATTTAAATACCAGTCATAGCCCCAATATATCAAAATATAATGACCCCTAGGTGGAGAATATTACATTTATTTATTTCTTGCCCCTAAAATTTCATTAAAACATTAACATACTTCTCCCCTAGGCAAGGTTTAAAAACTATTCTCTAATAAAAACCCCACCTTATATGTTAAGATTTTTTCACTTACCATAGTTTCAAATATTAAAACATGTCCAAAATCCCTAAAACTCATGTTTGACCATCCTTCATCGAATCTTCAAGAGGAAACACATTTCTGTTGATGCCCTAGCTATTGTTTGAGATGGAAAGGAAACATGAATTTCTGAAAGTGTCCAGCTGTTGGATCGATTTGTCTGGATTTTCTGGAGTTTGAAAGCAATATTAATCTGTGGTAATCTATTCATTCATTGTATCTTGATTTTTTATGAAGATGAACTCTTCTCTACATGATTTCTCCTCCATCGAGTTGCCTCCATTCTGTATCTTTTTTTGGGTTTTACTATTTTGAATGTTGATAATGCTTTTCACATGATGAGGTTGCAGGCTCTGCTATTTTCTTTCATATTTAAAATTTGTTTGCATATTGTTGTTTTGATCTTAAAAAACATGGCTAGGGAATCATTATGATTCTATTCTCCTCTTGCAATCCATTAATTCTATTTTACCTCCATAGATTGGGGCATTTTCGTATGGCAATATTATTTATGGAAGTAATCTGCAATAAAAATATGCTTCTATATGCTTGTGTCTTCATTCCAAACCCACAGAAAGTGGTGTTCTACATTGCTTAAATGATTTTTTTGGTTTCTTTAATGTAATTTTCCTTTGTTTTTCCTCCATAGAATGGGGCGCCATGATGCTGCAATGTTATCCATCCTTCTACTTGTTGGAATATTTAAACATGGTATTGTTGTTGTCTTTCATCTAAGATTCGCGGGTTGTAGAAGATATTGTTGTTTCTTCATAAATAGAGTTATTCGGACTTCTTTACTTCCATAGATTGGGGAATTTTTGCATTACCTAGCTATCTATGGAAGTATTCTAGAATATTTGGACTCCATTGAAGTTTTGTACTGCTGTTTTATAGATGCATTTGAATGTAACTCTTCTCTGTTTGCTTGATTTTTGTTTTGAAACCAGCTCATGACATTATTGTTGTTTATATCTTTGAATGCCATAATTTGGCTCCATGAGAAGGGTCACCATGAATCTATAATTTTGTCCGTGCTTGTTCAAAACACTTGTTACAATCACCTACTTTTATGTTATCCTTTTGAAGCCACTGGCTATGACTATATTTTGTAATTCTGGAACATATTCTCCTCTTTTGCATCCACAAAAGGAAGTGCCATGATGTTGCAATGTTTTTCATGGATGCAAATTGAAATTTTATGGCTCTATTATTGTTCTTTTGTGTTGTTCATGGGTGCATAAGGCTCTTTTAAATGTTGTTTACAACATACTATCTCATCATATTGCTTGGGATAGACAGTGTATTTGCAAGCTTTGTTATGCATCATTATTGGATGCCTTTCCAGATGTTCTAGTGCTATTTTTGACAAGCTATTTGTAGATTCTCAAACATGCATACTATCTTTGTTCATGTACAACTAATAGTGATGTTAACTTCTGAAACTTACAAGCTATTTTATTTCTTGTTCACACATGATATGCATGCATAGATTCACAGATTCATATGCAAAACACCATACCTCTTGCCACCCTAAACTTTGGAGGTGCATGCATCATTGTTGTTAGGTGTCCCCAAATTTTGAGACCCACCACGCTATGCTGAATTTGAAGAATGTGTCACATGTATCATGCATTTCTTGTATTTCCATACACCATTATTGTAGCTTGTCTTATGTATTCTGAATGCTCCATGGTTACTGTTGTTTCATTCTGTTTTCTCCTTTTGGACCAGTGCTCCTCCTTGTGACTGTTAGGATAATTAGAAAACATGTTTTTGATGGGGTTTTAGATAACCCTAACCGGTTTCCATGTAGGGTACTAAGAGGGCCTGGCATCCGATCATGGGTGTTTCTGCCCTGTCAATGTGAACTCTATCAAGAAGATTTGAGGGCTTCCTGACAGTGCCCACATTACAGAGAAACACCATCCATTGTTTTCCTAGGGAGTCTTCATCTTCATAAGTGTTCTTCCCCATGCACAGTTTTTCTTTAAAGGTGGATTGTGATGGCTTCCCTTAAAGACTTCTCGTGCATGAGTACGGGCATTTATCATATATAAATGTTGTAAGACAACTTCTTCTGTACCTGCACATGGAATAAATAGATTATAAAAACATGGTTCCTTCTTTCCTTTGTAGCATTATGGTGAGTATGTTCATGTCTGGAGCATGGTCTTCTTGTTTTGATGTATGTTTGATTCCATGCATGCATGACTATAAGTGTATGTAGATAACCACCTATCATGCATTTCTTAGACTCATTGGATCTAAACCCATTTCATCTCTTTCTTGTAGGTTCTGGATCCAATCAAGAGCACACTGGAGTCACACCCTGGTCAACCTCTCTTCTTTGCTTCATAAAATTTATGGTACCTTGTCATTTATGTTCATTTTCTTTTGTGTATTTGTGTAATTAGCCACAGATTTCTAGGAGTTGGCTATGCTCATGACCTATGCGTGCTTAGATAAATTTCTTTGATTATGTCACTATACTAAGTGATGTTCTCTCCTCTCATTCCCAGGTCATCAAAATTTCCTCTTAGGCTTTCAGCTTTAGCTCTCAGCACATTGGTATCTCCTTCATGTACTAGCTTGAGTTTGTCCCACATTTTCTTTGCAGAGGTGCATGTGGTGCAGGAGCACCTAGGTAGGGCTAACATGTAACCTAGGGCTTTTAAGTTATTTTTGGCTTCTAGTGGTCCTAGCCACACCACTAGTTAAATAATAGGAACAGGTGAGTCCTAGGATTTTTTTATTTAGATAAGGAGGTCTTATTAGGTCTTTAGTGTCTTTGTTTTCAAGAAATGTCCAAAGTTGCTCATTTATGTTTATATTGCCAATGTTGGGGCAATAGTGGAAATGATCCATTCAGGGGTAAAATTGGACAAGGAAGGGTTTAGGAGACCTATTTGATGTCTACTTAGCCTAATTATGCAATTGGTTAAGTTCTTGAGGTGTTGGACGATGTTTTATGCAAGAATGAAAAAAGTTGTAAAAGTTGTCAATGTTGTCATTGACAACATTGACAACATTTCTTGCAATAATGTCTTTTTTGGCATTTGAGGTTTCTAACTATCTAAAACTATTGGGATAGGGTTTTTATCATGTTAAAATGGAATCAATTCCATGTTAAGAACGTTTAGCCCTCCTTATGGGGTGTTTTTGACCACCATCATATTGTCCCCTCATTTCTGCATCTTCTCCTACTTTTGTGTCTGCTTAGGACCCTAATTGGGCCTCTCTGGGCACCATCCATCCCAACTGGCATATTTTCCAAGGGTTCTAACTCTCTGGATCAAGGTCTACATTGACCTTGACCTAGGTCAAGGTCAAGGATGACCTCTACCTTGACCTACGTCACCCTTTCAAATCTGGAAGTCTATCAGCTGTCGGAGGTCATCAAAAATTCATTTCCTGCTTCTGGGTCGACTATTTTGGGTTTCGAAGTGACAATTCTTAAATTATATTTAATATAGGTCCTCTCTTAGGGGTATAGGTCTAATTCAAATTTAATTCTCCTATGTAGTCCTCTCTAGAAGATTGTGCCCTAGTTTCATATATAAGGAAGTTTTCTCCTCTCATTTCTCTAGCCATGAACTAAGTGATATCAAGCATAATTACAAGCAAACAACCATCATAAAGAAAAAAAAGTTCAAGCATCCATTGTTCTACATGTTTTAAATCTTTCAAAGTGTTCAAGTCTTCCTCTCAAGCATTCATGTTCTCTATTTAAGATCAAGGATTCAAGCATTCAAGCCTTTGAAGGGATTAGGTTCAAGCATTCAAGATTCATCATTCAAGCCCTAGATCTATCCATCATGGTGGTGTGTCTTCATGTAGACACCTAAAATTGACCAGGTGTATCTCAAGCATTCCAAACTATAAATCTCAGCCAAATGCTTCAAAATATCAATGCAAAACAAATGGATCAAATCAAATTAAAAGATCAAATAATCATGAAATCAAATAATTAAATTCAAGCCTAAAGGGATTAATCAGATTATACAATTGATTTTTCAATTGTATAGTTCAAATCAAAAGGATCAAATCCAACCCAATCACCCTTCCATGGATAATTTAATTAAATGATGGAGTTATTTAATTCCTAATATCTTTGAGACAACCAACCAAC
>MU223807.1:1057064-1088163 GCA_018584345.1 Thuja plicata | reverse complement strand
TTCAACAACAACACTAATAACAACTTTGGGAATAATCAAGGGGCTCCTAAGCCTAAGCCTTTCTTTGCACCTACACCCAAGAGGACATTCACTACTTTGGGTGAACCATTGGAAAATGAATTAAGGAAACTTATTGAAAATAATCTTATCAATCTACCAAAGGCTCAACCCTATGAACCACATATCAAGCCAAACTGGTGGAATGAGAACAACCATTGTGACTATCATCAAAATAGGGGACATAAGACAACCGATTGCCTACATCTCAAACATGTGGTACAAGATCTCATAGAAAATGGTGTGATAAAGGTGGATGGACCTCAAACTAATGAAGATCACATAGACTTTAAAACTCCTTTTTATATGCATAAAAAGGGAGAATCTTCTAATTCCAACAATGGAGGAAACAATGCAAATAATGTAAAAAATAGTCATAATGTCAACTTTGCCTATACTTATGACAATACCATCAATGTTGTTGTGGTTAAAGACTAACCTATTCAAGGGTCCACTAATGCCATCACAATGGGGCAAGCCTCAAAGATTACCTTACAATGGGTTACTCCTATTACTATTGGTCCTAAGACACCAACTAGTTTGGCTAAACCAACACCACCCACCACAAAGCCTTATAGTTTGGTAGATCAATTGCAAAAGACTCCCGCCCAAATATCAATTTTGGAGTTGTTAAAATTATCTCCTAATCACAAGAAGATTCTGGAAAAAGCCTTGTGTGAGACCATGGTTCCTATAAACTTGGAGGAAGACAAATTTCAGAACATGGTAGGGCACCTCATAGCCCCTCATTGTCTTTCCTTTTCGGAGCAAGATGACATGTCTATCACACATCCTCAAAACTTACCCTTGCATATAGAGGTATTAATCCAAAGACATAGTGTTATGAGGGTTCTCATAGATGGTGGAGTTGGCCTAAATATTTACACTTTAAACCTTGTAAGTCATTAGGTTTATCTGAGTCTTCCATTGATCTAAAGAAGCAAATAACTATTAAGGCTTATGATGAAGAGGAAAGATCTTCAAAGGGTATGATCGTTCTACCAATTCAAGTGGGACCTATCAAAAATGACACTATATGTCAGGTCCTTGACATGAAATTTACCTACAACATCCTACTATGAAGGCCTTGGATACATGAGATGCAAGCGGTACCTTCTACATATCACCAACGCATGAAATTTCCCTACCTAGGGGAGGAGATCACAATTAGAGGAGATTAAAACCCATTCCAATATTGCAATGCTTTGAAGCCAAGTCATAAATTGTATATTGCTCATAATAGGGAAAGATTTATCCTTTTTATTACCATGGAAGAAGCCAAAGAGGAAAAGTCAGAACCAACATCAAATTTCACATCTACTCCTAACCCTATTCAAACTAACTCGACTACATCAACTAAGGGAAAAGAAAAGATGAGTTACAAGGGTTCAAATTCAAAGGATACATCAGTTCAAACTTCAACATTAAGGTTATAATCCTCTAAACCCACTAAGGAAGAAAGAGATCAAACTAAGAACGATCACTATGAAAAGATGAGGGACCTAATGCATAAATTTGAGAAACAATGTAAAATTAACTCAAAAGCAGTAGGGGAATATTTTGTTTCCCTCTTTGATTTACCTACATCTCCAAGAACACATGGGAAACCATCAAAAGATCATCAACCTCATAAATAAAATTTCCATTTTATAAGGGAATGTGACAAACAAGAAATGGACAAAGAAGATGATGAGGTATTACAATGGCTCTATAAAGAGGATGATAATTCGGCTAATTCCAATGAAAGAGTGCAACATATCGATATCCAAACTGATCAATATGGCAATGGATTTGATATCATGAAGAAAATGGGGCATAAGGGAAGAGGACCCTTAGGAGTTAGACATAGAGGGTTGTTAGAACCTATTGAACCCATTTGGACATCCAAAGAAGAGAAGGTCGACATACGTTTTCAACATAAAGGAGAAAGTTCAAGTCCCATGCATGATTTTCATGCACATATCCATATGATAGGTTTTGAAAGTGAAGATGATTCTAGAGACTATGAGTGGGATTCCTTGTCCGAAGAATCTTGTCATGACATAGAGGTTGACACCATTCACACTTATGCAATTCCTCCTAAAATTGAAAATGAAGAACATATGGCTCAAGGGTCGAATTCAACTCAAACATCAAGTGAACCTCAACAAGTCAACATAGAACAAGCACCTCTTTTCACTCAATGGGTAGGTGAACCTTGGGTACCTTCGTGGGTTGGAGATTCTACCCTAGTGTTTAATCCACATGCTTTCTTTCCCATATAAATCTTAGAGGACTTTGATGAAGAGGATTTCGATCCTTCTTCCATGGACCATCTTGAAGAGGCACATGTCCTAGACCATGATGATACAATATATGAACCATCTAATGAATTCATGTCCTTAACTCCTTCAAATGAAAGCCCATTCAATGATTCTTTGTCCTTAATGCATTCCGAACTTATCAATTGGGATCTGTACAAATCAAATGACTTACTCTACTTCCCAAATGATAATTCAATGACCTTATACCTCAATGTGGTCAAACCCAATTATTCCACCAATGAATTCACTCTAGACATGATGATAGGGGCAGGTGTTCAACCTTTTAATCCAAAAAATGAAGATAAAATATACAAAAAAAAATGAGGTCTAGTGGTGAAAACCACCATGTGGCAGTGCTAGACCCAAAAAAAGTAAAAATAAAGGATGTTTCCGAAGGTGAAAACCCAACTGTGGCACCTAAGGGAGAGAGGTTGGACACCTTGCCAGCTCATGAAGATGAAAGATCACCTATACTTATTGAACCCACAGAAAATGTCAACATTGGAACAGAAAAGGATCCTAAATTCATTCACTTAGCAACATCTTTGAGTTCTTTGGAAAGAGAAGAGTTCATTGCATTCTTTCAAGAAAAAAAAATCAACTTCACATGGTCATATGCTGACATGCACGAATTATATCCAAGTTTCATAATGCATCACTTAAATGTGAAACCAGGGGTTAAGCCCGTAAAGCATAAGTTGCAAAAAATGCATCCACATATAGCCCTATTGGTCAAAGCTGAATTGGAGAAATTGCTCAAAGAAGGATTTATAAGAGTAATAGCATATGCTGAATGGATTTACAATATTGTACTAGTTAAAAAACATGATAAAACAATAAGAGTTTGCACAAATTTCAGAGATTTAAACCTTGCTTGTCCAAAAGATGACTTTCCCTTACCAAGCATTGATGCTATTGTGGACCTCACGGTAGGTCATTCTATGCTTTCACTTATGGATGGATTCAGTGGGTATAGTCAAATTTGCATAGCACTTGAGGATCAAGAGAAGATAGATTTTACATGCCCATGGGGTACCTTTTGTTGGAACGTAATGCCCTTCGGTCTTAAAAATGCTGGAGCCACTTATCAAAGAGCCATGACTACCATTTTCCATGACATGTTGCACATTTTTATGGAAGATTATGTGGATGAAATTTTAGCTAAGTCACATAAAAGAAAATATCACCTATCCATACTTCATAAGATTTTTACAAGGCCAGAAAAATTCAAGGTGAGACTTAACCCAAAGAAATGTGCTTTTGGGGTACAAACTGGAAAACTCCTAGGGTACATTATTTCAGCAAAAGGCATTGAAGTAGATCCTAAAAATGTACAAGCCATAATGGACATGGACATTCCAAAGAATATTAGCCAAATGAGGTCACTTCAAGGAAGACTTCAATCTATAAGAAGGTTTATTTCTTGATTGGCGGAAAAATGCCATTCTTTCACCAGATTACTACATAAAGACACCATCTTCACATTGGATGAGGAGTGTGACAAAGCCTTTTCATTGTTGAAAACATACTTGATGAATCCTCCTATCTTAATGTCACAAATTCAAGGGAAACCTTTATTACTCTACATTTCAGCAATGAAAAAATCTTTAGGAGTCTTATTGGCACAAGAGGATGATGAAGGGAAAGAAAGAGCTATCTACTATTTGAGTAAAACCTTGATCAAATATGAATTAAATTATAGCTTCATGGAAAGGGCTTGCCTAGTAGTGGTATTTACCTCTCAAAAGTTAAGACACTATATGTTGTTGCATAAGGTGAAACTCATAGCTAAAATTGATCCCTTGAAATACTTAGCAAAATAGCTTTAACTAGAAGGATTGTGAAGTGGGTCATGGTACTTAGTGAATTTTACATTGAATATGTTGATAGGAAAGAAATCAAAGGTCAAGTTATAGCCGATCAATTGGCTGAATATCCTCAAGAATCTATACATCCTATACAAGTGGAATTCCTGGATTCTGCAATTGTGAATGTCGAAGCTAAGACATGGACTTTATACTTTGATGGATCCTATACCCAAAATGGCAATGAAGCAGGTATTCTTTTGATTACACCACAAGGTTACACAATCCCAAAATCTTACAAGTTATTGTTCCCTTGCACCAATAACATAGCAGAGTATGAAACTTTGGTCATAGGAATCAAGACAGCCTTGGAATGGAATGTCACAGAATTGCAAGTCTATGGGGACTCTCAATTAGTCATTAATCAAGTTAATGATGAGTATAATACTAAGGATGAAAAACTCTTGCCTTACAAGAACTTGGTGGACAACTAGAAGTACTTTTCTTTGATTACTTTTATACAAATTCCAAGAGACAAGAATAGAGCAGTCGATGCAATGGCCACTTTGGCATCTTTACTTCAGCTACCCGATCAAAATGAAAAGTATGAGTTTTTGGTGGAAGAATTGGTGAAACCAACATTTGACCTACTTGAGACCCAAATTATTGCCCTTTTACATAGACATGACTCTCCATGGTATGGACCTATCTGTGCTTACCTCAAAAATCAAACCCTACCTATAGACCAAACCCGCGCTCAAAGAAAAATTTCATAAGGCAAATAGCCTGTTATACTATCCATTCTAACACATTGTATTGTAAAGGTCTTGACAGAACAGTCCTTAGATGTCTAGAGGAAGATGAATCAAAATTAGCTTTAAAATATGTCCATGAGGGGATTTGTGGGTCACATTCAAATGGTTTAAACCTAGCTAAGAAAATCTTATGTATGGGGTACTTTTGGAAAATCTTAGAAAGAGATGCTTGTCAATATGTTAAAGTTTGCAAGAAATGTCAATACCATGGGAACTTGATTCATGCAACAGCACAAGAATTAAACCCTTTTGTCACACCATGGCCATTCTATCAATGGGGTTTTGACCTGACTAGCATGATTTATCCACCTTCTTCAAATGGACACAAGTATATAATCACCATGACAGAATACTTACTAAATGGGTTGAAGCTATCCCTTTATCAACTACAATAGGAAAAAAAATTTCCATGTTTATCCTAAATCATATCATTTGCAAATATGGCATTCCTCATGCTATCATCACGGATAATGGAAAATAGTTTAAGAACAAAGATATTGATGAACTTTGTGACACATTCCACATTACACATCACTCTTCATCCATTTACTATCCCCAAGGTAATGGACAAGCAAAAGCCACCAACAAGAACATCCTTAAAATCCTTAAGAGATCAGTTGGAAAATCAGGAAAGGATTGGCACCTTCAGATCAATCCAACATTATGGGCCTATAGGAATAGTATTCAAACCCCGACAGGACCTACACCTTTTTCTTTGGTTTATGGGGCTGAAGCTATTCTCCCTTTAGAAGTTGAAATACCATCCCTTAGAGTTTCATTCATGGATAAATAACGGATGAGGATTATAGAGTTGCCTACCTTCAACAATTGGAATTATTGGAGGAACATCAAACTAAAGCCTATGATCATTTAAAAGTGTATCAGAATCAAATTTCCAGGAACTATAACAAACATATCAGGCCAAGAAACTTTCAAATAGGAGATCTAGCATTAAGAGAAAATCCAAAAAATCAGGCTGACAGAGAAAAGAAAGGGAAGTGGGAAGCAAATTGGCTTGGTCCTTTTGTGATTGTTTCTTCATTTGGGATGGGGACCTAAAAACTGGTTGATTGTGATGGTGATGATTTGCTAGAACCTATCAATAGCATTCATCTTAAGAGGTTCCAGACTTGATTCAGAGGAAAGAGTATCAGAATAAAGAGTATAAGTTAAAGAGTATCAGATGAATCAAGCATCACCCTTGTACATGAGAAAATTCAAAAAAGACCAAAAAAAGGAGAAAAGATCAAAAATACCAAAAAAATCAGAAATTTCAAAAAGCCAAAAACATTTGAAAAAGAAAAAAAAAGTGCCTTGGTGAAAACCTAGCAATAGGCACCTTGGTAGCAAAAAAAAGAGAAAAGGAGAAAAAGAGCAATAATCCCAAGACGTGAAAACTTGGAAACAGGCACCTTTTGTCCCTTATGTGTTTCCTAGTTACATTTGTACATATTGTGGTTTCCTCATCTCACTTGTCCATATCCTCATTGCATCTGTCATTCATGCATTGCCCTAATAAAGTCTCAGGGCTGGATTTTTTCGCATTCCAAGTTTAGTTGCCCTAAGTTTCACATTGATCACATTTATCACTTGGGTGCACACATCATAGATTTTGGTACCAACTAGATTCAATAGTGCAACATTGCGGTCACACATCAAAAAATATTTTCAGATTCAAGAGAAACATTTTGGAGCCTTTGATGAATATCATTGTTCAACCCTAAATAGTTAGATCGCATAACATGATCCTTGAATCTCATTGACTTATTTTATCAGGATTAAAAAAATTGACACACCCTAAAAGATCAGATTGTCTAGAATTCTTATTTGAAAATCTAAATACATTTTTCAAACACTTGGAATTTTTGATGAGTTTTTCATTGACTTTTTTGAGTCATGTCCCTTTTAGCTAATCAATGTTGTTTCGACTAGATTGGCCATGATAAGGGACATGATGTTTTCTTAAGCTTCTAAGTGACTATTTTGAGGAAGATTCTTTAACTTGTGTGAATAATTATAAGGACATGGTCATCAAAGAACCATAGAGGACATTCATATAGGATGAAGGGTTAACCTTTGTTTGTTTATGCAAAAGGATACCTTGGTTATTTAGATTTTCCATATCTTAATACCAACATCCACTTGCAACATTAAATCTGATTAAACCAGTATTCATATTCCCATAGTTGGTCATCCAACTAATGAGGGTTGTACTTGGTTTCATAGAAGGGGTTACCACACGTGGGAAAGTCATATTCATATTCTTATGGTCGCAGTGGCACCAGTAAGGATTGTATCGACTCCTAGTTCCACAATGCTCTATGATGAAAATATATCTCCATTTTCTTTCCTTTCGCAAACCTCAAGGACAATTAGTTGCATTGCATTCTACATGTTAGATTAATTGCATTCATGTTAGATTAAATTGCATTCATGTTAGATTAGTTGCATGTTTATTTTTAGCTTTCTTTCTCAGAAGCTTAGTTCTCAAGTGGCTTGTCTTTCTAGCATTTTTCCAAGTTCAAGGGGGGGATTAAAGTCTAAAACACTTCATCAAGTTACTTGTTCCAAGTCATTCAAAATGAGGTTTTCCTTTGCACTCATCATCATTACTCATTACTCATTAAATATATTCATGGCAAGTGAAAATCAAGAAAAAGATACATTAATCATTATTCATTTTCCATATCCTCATTTAGAACTACATATCATAAATTAAATTGCATACAAAAACACAAAAAGATAGATGCATTTCATTTACCATAAGCACTAACTATTGCATTCATTGCATTGCAAATTTCATACATGGTTAAATCATAAAAACATATAGAGATAAATTGCATTAACATCATTTGCATCCATTTATCTATGTCCTACTCTAAGACATTTGCATCCATATCACAATAGAAATAAATGCATCATAGAAACATATAGACATGCATAAAAGGAAATATTATGACATCATCAAGGGACGAATCAAAGATCCTCATAGATAAATTTCCATCATCAATGTCTATAACATAATCAGTACATCAAAGATACATCAATACAATGGTCCATACATCAAAGTCCTCATCAAAATATACATATGATACAATGCTATACATCTTGGGTCCATATCTGTCTCATGACTGAGTAGGGGCACCTGAACAATCTCTAGCTAAACCTATGCCTAAACCCCCTGCACCATCGGGATCCCTGTCACCTTCTCTATCCTATGCACTAGGAGGTGCCTGACTGGTGATCGCACTGGTTGGTAACTGAGCTAGAGTAGCAAGAAACTGCTCCAGCATGGTTGTGACCTGATCTAATCTCGTTGTAACTATAGTGATCCCAGCCGGTAACCCTCAAACATCCTGCACTATATCATCTAAAAATGAAGGGACTAGAGGTTCCTATGATGTTGGCAGAGCTTATGGTGCCTGAGGTGCTAAGGGTACCTGCGGTATAACTTGTGGTGTGTTGACCTGTGGGTCAACCTGTGGTATCTATCTAGGAACCTATCTAGCCACTTGAACCTATCTATGCCTATTCCTGGCCCAATCTACATCCACTCTCAAAGGAGCCTAACCCTGAGGCACCTATCCATCTGCTTGCCTCTGCCTAGGCTGCCAAAAACAACCACCTTGGCCTCTCACATGTCCTCCTCTCATCCGAGGCCTAGCTGCTCTTTGTAACTGTGGTGCTCTAGGTGCCCTCTAAACTCTGCACTGGTGTGTCTACCACCATCATCCCCATCATTTTCACCATCACCATCATTTGAGAGCTCATTGACATTAGGGATAGGCTCTATCAGATCTGTGAATCTCATGAATTGATGTCGTAGAAACCACTCTCGGTACTCTGCTGACATCCCCGCATCCACCACCTATGGAATCAGATCCCAAACACCATATCCCAGCTAATCTATCTGTAGATATGCTAACTAGTAGTCAACCTGTGCTCCCCACATCGACCTCGCAGCCTGTATTCAGGCATACAGTGCCATACCCTGTGGCATATCCTGCATCCGGCCAAACTGCCGTAGCACTCTCCCACAAAAAAATCTCTCAATCACCAATGGTGATTGGTCTATCATCCATCAAGGTGTGAACATATAGGGTAACTCATCATTGTCCTCTCGCCACCTCTCACATTGCAAATAAAGGCCTCCATACCACCTGATCAATATCATGAATCGTGCGTCTCCAAAAATCAACCTTTCCCAGACGATGCTAGACAACCATGCCATCATATAAAAATGCATAAGGGTAACCAAAACCCTGAACTCATGCTGAGACTGGCCTAGTAATAGGGACATGCTCCTAGGTCCATAACTGTAACAACACTGCACCTGCAGAAATAGTTGCATTACACCAATATACAATCTCATGAAAATCATGATACAATTGCGCCAACACACAGGAACCCCAATCCAATCTCCATGGATGAGAAATTAGGTCCTCTATAATTCAGCCCCATCCAACTATAAAACCACAATCTCTCCTATCTAGCAATAATAATCCCCCTATCACAGCTCCTAATAATGCTGGTAGGGTGGGAAATGAGGCAAACTGTGCCCAAGTAATGCAACATCTGCAATGGTGTTGTTTCCAAACACCCTTCTGCATACATTACTATCATATATTGCATCATAATACACCCACTCTCCATGAGTCAGGATCCTCAATAGTCTATATATATCCTCTGGTGTAATAGTCATCTCGCCTAGAGGTAAATGAAAGGTATTATGGTCAGAGTGCCATCGCTCTGCCATAGCTATCAATAAACCTTAGTTCAACTGAAACTGAGGGAGATCTAAAAGGAAACTAAGTCCACAAGTCTCAATAGTATGCCGCTCAGGAGGCGTAAGCTCATCTACCAGATCAAATATCCATAATGCTACACCTCACACCTGCAACTTGTGGTAATGCTCATACATTTTGAAACAAAGTGCATAATGTTAGTTTTTATCTTGATGAACCATTCTAAGTCAATAACAAAATATTAATTCTATCTTTGAACTAACTTGAGTGTATCAAATTATTGGTCCTAACCTCTATATCATGAGACACAAGGACAATTTGTAATCATTTTTAATCATATCTGATTGACCTATCAAACATTCATCATTATGACTTTTCTAACATCCTAAACACTATGTGACATTCTGGATGAACATTTTATAGCTTAGAACCTAATTGAATCATCTGGACGATCAATCAAACTAAGTTCATCTATTTTCCTATAATCAACTTTCAACTTTATGGTAGGCAGCACTTAACTGAGTGTACGCGACTTTTTAAGCTAAGCGGCTTTTTAATATTTAAAAGTGGCTCTTTACCATGCGGAGGTGATGCTTTACCAAATAGGTGGTTTTTTGTAGGCTTACGCGGCTTTTCAAACATCATACATGGCTTTTAAAACATGGTGTTTTCAGGCGGAGCATTTCATATTTTGGGTGGCAATTCTGACCTAGCTCCTACGCAGATAAGGATTGTGTGTACAGGAATTTTCACAGCACAGACGCAGCTTTTTACTACCCTACATGGCATTTTACCTATCCTACGCAGTATTTTGCTAATCATTTTTTAAAAAGCAATAAAAACATGCATTAAATGCAATTTTCAAAGTAATTAATGCACTAAGAGGCTTCAAACCACTCACCAGAGGCCTGTAGTCAGGAGGTCTCTGATATCGGTGCACTCGCTCGAACCTGTGCTCTCGTATGGGGACCACCATCGCTATCAGTCGCCAGAGGCTCAGAGCAAAATCTCAATAGTGAAAAGTGAAAATGAATAGTAATTTTGGATTTTTTAACCTATTTAAGCTATTTTAACCAATTTTTTGAGATTTTTGACCCAATCAAACCTCATTTGCATATTCTGCTCATGGCGGAATTTGTTTGATATCTTTTCACATCATCATTTATCAGAAATGCGATCATCTTGGATCTATCCTATTAGCATTATTCATCAACAAATTTTACCTACGATCAATATGATTCCATTTCTGAGGGGGCATCATCATATCATCAAATAGGGGTTCTACAGCATATCTTGTATCAAATCTGGGGCATTAAAATTTCAAACTTTATCAATCAGAGTATCAATTAGAGTTTCATATCGGGGTTTCATATCAAAATTTTCATATCAAGGTTTCATATCATATTTTCATATTAGGGTTTCATATCAGGGTTTCATATCGAGTTTCATATCAGAGATATCATATCAAATTTTCATATCAGGGTTTCATATCAGAATTTTCATATCAGAATTTTCATATTAGGTTTTCATATCAACTCATCAGTATCAACTCAATGATCAGGATAATCAAGCTTTCTTTGAATCAATGCGCTTCACACATCAATTCAAAGAGGGGCATTTGTAGACACCTAAAATTGACCAGGTGCATCTCAAGCATTCCAAACTATAAATCTCAGCCAGATGCTTCAAAATATCAATGCAAAATAAATGGATCAAATCAAATGGAAAAAATTCAAATCAAATTAAAAGATCAAATAATCATGAAATAAAATAATTAAATTTAAGCCTAAAGGGATTAATCAAATTATGTAATTGATTTTTCAATTATATAGTTCAAATCAAAAGGATCAAATCCAACCCAATCACCCTTCCATGGCTAATTTAATTAAATAATGGAGTTATTTAATCCTAATATCTTTGAGACAACCAACCAACTTTTCCTCCATTTGAGAACACCTCAAAGCTTTTGACTTAACCAAGCTTTGATCATGATCAACTTACTCTACCCCCTACCCTTGGAAAAATGTTATAAATACAAGCCATTTCCTTTGTGTTTGGGATCCAAGAATTTAAGAGCAAAAGCATCCTTATTATAGGCACATTGAGAGCATATGAGGAGCATTTGAGAGCTTTTTGAGATAATTTTAGCATTTGCACTACTTTTAGCATATCATGTTTAGGAGCATTTGTTATTTTCTCACATGATCTTGGAGCATTTTTTAGCATTTTGAGCATTCTAGCTAGATTGGAGCATTTAATTTTCATACATATCTCATTATAGGATTGTCCTTGAGAGAGATTAAGCCTAAGATCTCTCTTAACAAAGCTTGGATAGAGAACTATGAGATGATATAGATCTTAGCTTTAATTCTTAGATTAACTTATTTTATCCTTCCATAGAATTGTTGCTTTCAATCTTAATTTCATGAAGGTGTATTTTTTTACACACTCTTCCTTCAAGATAATTTGTACATCCTCAACACTTATTCATTCTCCTTTCAAGGTGGATTCCAAGCATATAATCATGGAGGTTTATGGTTTCTAATATTGATTCCAAGCTTTCATACTTACATACTTGCTTACATTCGAAATACAATTGCATATCTATTTGAATATTGTAGCTTCATTATTAGATTTACTTCTACTACTTGCTAGCATTCTTTATTTAAATTATTGATTTCAAGGTTAATTCCTAATCAGGGTTTGACTAAGGCAAACCCCTCCCCCCAACAAACAATCCATTTTTCTTGTAGGTGCAAGTTTGGAACAACAGATCAGAGTGTAGAATTAGATACCCTTTTCAGCAAAATTTTGGGATCCAAAAATAGATTTCCTATCGGAGAAATTTTAGGTCGATTCTTCCCTAGGTCAGAATCAGAAATTTTGGGTCAATGGTGACATTGACTTGAGGGTCAAAATCAGAACTATGTCATAATAGAAAAATATTGCTGGGTTTTGTTCATTGTTGTGTTTATGTTCCTCATCCGGTCTCAGATTTTCTAAAAATTGAATGCAGACCCATGAAAAAAGAATTCTTCAGATCTGCAACATCTCAAGGTTAGTACTTTTCTTTTATTCAATTCAATCAAGGTTCTTAATCTATCTAAACCTATATCACATTCTTTTCTATAAATAAGAATTTAAGATCTTCCTCTTTGCTCTTATTTCCAAATGATTGATTCATTTATGCATTGATCCTTCCTTTGGGGTTAATCAATTTGGATCCTTCATATGTGTATCTAAGGATAAAAGGAGAGCATCTTATTTTCCCCCTACATTTCAAATACATTCTATTTCATACATAAAATATTTTAAATGTAATATTTCTTATGTTACATTTTGGTGAACCCGCGATAGACAACTCTGTCTTTTTGGTGTTAGATGCTTTTCCTCTTTTCCTTAGAGACTAGATCTTTCATGCATACTAAATTAGTTTTCTTTTATTCTCTTTCATTTTAAAATACAAAAATATCTACATACTCATAAAAATATAAAAACATTCCTTGCATTTCATTCACTATGAAGATCTTTAAGATGCTTTGGGGTATGGCTATTTTTCTCAGTATGCTTCTTTTAGCATCTCTTTATAGTACTTATGATGTATATGAGAGTATCATTCATTTCATCATTTTTTTTAATCTTCATGTTTCACTTTCTTATTATTTTGAGATTAACTAATACTAGTCTTCCTACTTTCAAAACTTTCATTAAGGATTTTTGTAGTCAACTTATTGCTCTTTTAGATTATGTGAAGAATTGGGTAGATGATACCCCATTTACTAATCTTCCTAATCCTAATCCTATCATTCCTAATATTCCTAATCCTCATCCTATCAATCCTAATCCAATTCCAAATATTCCTATTTCTATTTCTCCATCTTCTATCCCTAGTTCTTCCCACACTTATGATGGGGCTCAAGCTAAGGTGCATGATGCAGATGTTCAAGAATGCTTCCATTTACCTTCCCCTTCTTATCTGATCCATGATGATATTAAAGGGGAAAAAAAGGAAACCTCTTCTCAACCTATCATTCCACCATATACAACATTTTCCCATGAACACCATAATCAATCTCCTCCTATAGAATCTTTGCGAGATATGTACACTACCGGATATACTATGGTGGATAAACAAGGCTATAAGGGTTTAGGTCTTGGTATCAATGAATAAGACATTAAAAACCAGATTCATTCATCCCCTAAACAAGATATGCATGGTATAGGTTTCATTCCTTCTCAATTCAAGGTGGTTTATATTAACTATCGTCCTCCTCTTCATATTCTTCTTCCAACACCTTGCTTAGATCACCTTGATACTCCTCAAGATGTGGCTAAGAAAGTGTATTTCCAGCTAATGAATTCTAAGAAAGAAATATTTAAACCTATTTTGAAAAATGCTCTCTCTAAATGCAAATGTCCTTTTCATTATAGTAATACACATTTACTTGTTGATTGTGTGCATTTTAAACTATATGTTAGAGAAAAAGCTGCTTTAGGAATTATATCTCATTCCCGTGCAGTATTACAATTTCTTCATAATTTTGATATAGGCAATTCCCCTCATTCTTCTATAAATTAGATAAAAAATTTGTCCTCTTATCTTTTAACTGGGGGGCAAGAGGTATTTCATTCCAGTCTTCTAGGATCCATTTTTCTCTTATCATATATTTTGTTTTGAGTTTAATCGGTTATTCTTTCTATATTCTATAATTTTCTATTATGATACATATTTCATTCGCTCATAATCATTCATGATATCTTTTCTAGGACATTTTGTTTTGTAAAAATATCTCTTTGCTACAACATCTCTTGATATAATTTGATATATCTCTTTCTTTCATCCCTGGGGGGCAAGGTATTTTCCTTCTTCCTCTATCTAAGGATATACTTTCTTTAGCATAGTGGCATTTTTTTATCATACAACATTATTTCTGTATAAAGATTTATATTTTTGGCTATGGATACCCTCTTATATGAGAGGTGATTGTCCAAGGTCATCACCTCTTCTTTATTTTTAAAATTATGTTCTTTATAAACTCTTGCCTTTTCTTTGGGTTAGAGTTTGATTCATTCAGTCTGAGATTCCTCTTTCTCTTGATTGCATGGGGCTGGATGATTAAATTTTTGGTCCCTCTTTTCTTTAGGAGATGACATTTTATCCCAAGCACTCCTCTATGGTGGGGGTCTTGATGATAAGATCTCTTCCTCTTTTAGGATCCTTTTTCCATATGTGATATATCCATTTCATGATTATCTATCCTCTTAGAGGTAAGGGTCAATACTCTTTGCTAAAGATATAGTGTATATTGTTGTTAAGTTGGATATCTCCTTACATTGTGAAATAGGTATCCTCTTTCTCTTCCTTATCCTGCCTAGTGGGTAGTCATGATAAGGAGGGGGCATATATAGGGTCTCCCTTATACTATATTCTACATTAGTTTACATTTTACAACATGCTAAATCTTCAGATGGTAATGCACATAAGTTGCTAAATCCTAAAGAGACGCGTATTTTTATTTTTATTTTTGCTAAATCCTTGGAAGGTAACGCACATAAGTTGCTAAATCCTGAAGAGATACACATTTTAAAATATGCTAAATCCTTGGAAGGTAACACACATAAGTTGCTAAATCCTGAAAAGACACGCATTTTATATTCCATAGTGATACAAGAATGTGGATCTATGGATATTTTAAAAGCCGTCAGAAGACACATTACAATTACAAAGCACAGTTTATGGGTGAACCTGTTGGGCTCTCCCTCCTTGGTGATTCATGGTAAGGTGGGAATCTTACTAGGAGAGGTAATCACTTTCTCTTTTCTCTCTTTTTCTTTCATGCTAGTAGGATTAGATCATGAATCTATGTTATCTATAGTGTTGCTCTTGTCTTGCTTATGTAGTCATGTATGTTTTCTATGATTAATTTATCTTTACTTTCATATATTTGTGCATGTATGTTGAGCTATAATCCTTGGTTTGGGGGCTAATTTCCTTGACTTAGTGATGTTCTATCTCGTTGTGATCCACCAGAGTCATTCTTCTAACTTTACCACGAGTATGTTCAATTTCCATACTCCCGCTAAAGTGGGGGTTTAATGTATCATCTTAAAATGGAAGCACTTCCATGTTAAGAATGTTTATCCCTCTTTAGGGGGCATTTTTGACCAGCATCATATTGTCCCATCATTTTTGTATCTTCTCCTACTTTTGTGTCTGTTTAGGACCTTGATTGGGCCTCTCTGGGAAACATCCATCCCATCTGACATATTTTCAAGGGGTTCTGACTCCCTGGATCAAGGCCAACCTCAACCTTGACCTTGGTCAAGGATAACCTCAACCTTGACCTGGGTCCCCCTTTCAAATCTGGAAGTTTGTCAGCTACCAAATGTCATCAAAAATTTATTTCCTGCTTCCGGGTCAGATGTTTTGGGTTCCAAAACAATGATTCTTAAATTATATTTAATATGGGTTCTCTCCTAGGGGTATAGGTATAATTGGAATTTAATTCTCCTATGTAGGCCTCTCTAGAAGATTATGCCCTAGTTACATATATAAGGAAGTTTTCTCCTCTCATTTTCTCTAACAATGAACTAAGTGATATCAAGCATAATTACAAGCAAAAAACCATTATCAAGCAAAAAGTTCAAGCATCCATTATTCTAAATGTTTTCAAGCTTTCAAATTATTCAAGTCTTCCTCTCAAGAATTCATGTTCTCTATTGAAGATCAAGGATTCAAGCATTCAATCCTTTGAAGGGATTAGGTTTAAGCATTCAAGATTCATCATGCAAGTCCTAGATCTATCCATCATGGTGGTGTGATCTTCCTTAAAGATCCTTTGTACATCCTCAACACTCATTCATTCTCCTTTCAAGGTGGATTCCAAGAATACAATCATGGAGGTTTATGGTTTATAATATTGATTCCAAGCTTTCATACTTACATACTTGCTTACATTCGAAATACAATTGCATATTTATTTGAATATCATAGCTTCATTATTAGATTTACTTCTACTACTTGCTAGCATTATTTATTACAAGGTTAATTCCTAAATTGAGGTTTGAATAAGGAAAACCCCTCACCCAAACAAACAATCCATTTTTCTTGTAGGTGCAGGTTTGGAACAGCAAATAGGAGTGCAGATTTAGATACCCTTTTTGGCAAACTTTTAGGATCTGAAAACAGATTTCCTATCGGAGACTTTTTTGGTCAATTCTTTCCTAGGTTTTGATTGTTCCAGATCTGGTCTCAGATTCATATGTCCTCTTCCCATCATGTATTTTGCACAAGCCTTTTGTATTAGGGAGATGAATCCTTGTACATATTGTACAGTGAAGGAGGGGCCCTAGAAGTCAAGCAAGCTAATTTTGAAGTGATGCCCTAGGTGAGCCAGAGTTGCATGGCTAGGGATCACAGAGAAATGCAGAGGTGATAAGGAGGATTGAAGGAATTGATAGCTTCAATTAGAGGTTGTGGAGAGGTAGCTACATGTGTGGTGAAGTCCCAGATTCAATGGGAAGGTTTTTAGAAGGATCCTTAATGGTGGAAACAAATATTCTGATGGATATGCTTTGTGTGCTTTGAAACCTCTAATTTTAGCCTTGTTTCTAGGAAGTCACTATAGAGATAGTTTGGGGGGACAAGACCTAGAAAATATTTTAGGTCTCTGTAAAGGGTGTCAGGATCAAAGGTATATTTACCATCTTGTTAAGGGTTATTTCAATTTATTTGAGAAAAAGAGACTAAGTAGCTTGTAGCCCTATTTTGGGTGAATATGGTATGTTTCTTGGAACTCGTTTAGGATTCTAGAGAAAGGTGTTTTTGGAGGTATTGGAATGGATCCCATTAAAATAATAGAAGCCTACCTCTCCATATAGAATTTTTCTTGATCATGTTGAATCAATTAATGAAGATGGGGCAAGAAGAGCTCCAATGTGCTAGGTGATGTATGTTTTGGTTTCTTTGTTGATGTATGCAAGTTGAAAGGAGAAGGATCTTCTAGAAAGAATCCTTGGAAGGTTAGGGTCAGTAAAGAACCATAATAGGTCAAGAAGTGACCAATAGGATACCCTAGAGGAAGGTAGGGTACAGAGAAAGACTTGTAGTTACATCAGATTGGTATTAGAGAAAGTTAAATACTTGGGAAGAAAGTGTATGTCTGCAACTACTTGTGAATCAGTGGGAGAGTCAAGCATGGTGACTAATGCAGAGATAGCTAAAGAGGTGGATGAGAAAAATGAGAAGAATGGAATCATTGAAGAAGACTTAGAAGGAATGAGGATAAGGCTAGAAGAAGTTGCTAATGTAGCAGCTAGGAACAAAGAAGTGGAAAGTAGTGATAGAGGTAAAAATATTGATGAGGACATTATCCCTGAACCAGACCCACCATTGAATGAAGAGCCATTCTTGAAGGTCATCAAAGCATTAGGTGGAAAAGCATTGGAAGGGATACCCATGTTTAGTGGGAAGATGGACATTGAGGCAATGATGGATTGGGTTGAAGGAATGGAGAACCATTTCGAGTGTGAAGGGGTGATAGAGGCACAGAAGCTAAAGTTGGCCAAATCAAGACTCAAAGGGTCAGCCCTAACATGGTGGAAATAACTTCAAGATGATAGGGTTAGACTGGGTAAGAAACCCATAGCCAATTGGAATTAAATGGTGAAAAAGCTAAAGGAGAATTTATGCTAGAGGATTATGAGATTCAACTTCATAGGAAAAGACAAAATTTGAAGCAAAAAGACTTGGATGTGGCATCTTCTACAAATGAATTCCAAAGATTGTGTCTTAGGTCTAAGCAACAAGAAGAGGAATCAATCAAGGTTGCTAGGTACTTGGGTGGATTGAAATGGAACATCCAAGAAGAGATCAGTTTGTGGACACCAACCACAGTTTGGAAGTGTTATCAATTAGCCCTAAGGGTGGAGGAGAAGAATAAAGAAAGGTGACTCTAACTTCAAGAACAAAGGTAGAGGAAGAGACCAATGGGTTCAAAGAGGAGGTTATCAAGACAAAGGCAATGAGAAAAGGAAACAATGTAAGACAATACTGATAGAGCTTAATACTGAAAGCACTCCAAGAGGGGGCTATAATAGAGGTAGGGGTAATCAAGGAGGTCCTAGTAGAGGAAGAGGAGGTATAAGTAACTCATACTTTGAAAGTATGAAGTGTTACAACTGTGGTCAGTAAGGCTATCCAGCATATAGATGTCCTAAGAAGCCTACTACTTCAAATCATAATAAGAGAGTGGCCTATTCTCATGAGGACACTTCAAGTATCAAAGCACCTGAGATTAACTATCTAGATTCAAAGATGGGTGAAAACATAATGTTTAGGAGGGTGTTGATAAGACAACCAGTAAAGGATGAACCCAAGCATAGGAGGGCTTTATTTAGGATAAGATGCAAGATCCTTGGAAAAGTTTGTAAGGTGACTATGGACTCTGGTTCCACTAACAATATCATCTCAGAGGAAGCAGTCAACAAACTCAACTTGACCAAAGTACCCCATATAAATCCCTATAAGGTGACTTGGTTAAACAAAGGCCAAAGTGTATTGCTGAATGAGCAGACATGGGTTGAATTCTCTATAGTAGGGTATGTTGGAAAGTTGACTCCCAAGGAGTATATGGATCATTTTGTGTTGTCATTATGGAAACAAAGTCATATGAAGTTTTTGATAGTTAAATATGAAGTGAAAATTGACTAAGTATAGAAGACAGAACATAACAGTGACTTGCAGTTGATCAGGGCATCAGCGCATGTGTGTATGATCACCTAAGGATATGCATGTTCAGACTTAAGCTCTATGGTATGTTATTATGCTTACCCTATACACACATTGTATGGAATGGCAGTATGGACAAGTTACAAAAAAAAAAAGTTCACTAGCAGTCCAGAATATAGAGTATGAAGCCGACTTCATTATTTTGATTAGCGTGTAATCTTTTGTTATATAAAGGCTAAGAACCTATTGTAATAAGTTTGTAAGAATGTATTAAACATTATTGTAAACACGCTTAAGCCAATTTTTTTGGAAGCATTATGTATTATGTTTTTGGGCTGACTAAGGTCATGTGTATAGTCGCGTCTATTTAGGCATATATATATATATATATATATATATATATATATATAATTCAAAGATACATTTTAAGTGTCATCGAATAAGTCAGAGAAGATGTATAGCAGATCAGTATGAAGATATCAGTATGAGGTAGAACACTTAAAGAAGTTAAGAGCATATGCGCATAACTGGAATTGATCAGACATATGTGTCACATACAACAGTTCAACTTTGGATATAGTGTATATCTATTCTCAGGAGGTTGTAGCCTTCTTTCTCTTTGACTAGTGAACTCTTGGATAGTGAGTCCTCACCCCTAACAGGGTTGTTTGTAAAAGACTCCTAACAGGGTCAGACCCTTAATTGGGTCATTGTACTTGCATTGTAAAGACTGTTTCTAATAGGGCAAAGGAACTTTAACAGGTTCATTATACTAGTACAATATTTATGGGTACTAATTCCCACCAGGGTTTTCCTCTAATCAAGGTTTCCCCATAATCATATCAAGTGTTATGTGATCTTGTGTTATGCTTCATTGGATGTATATTTGATTTATGTTTAAGTTGTTGAATTTGAATAAATAGATAAACACTGATTCACCCCCCCTCTTAGTGTTTCCAACAATTGGTATTAGAGCCTAGTCCTTAGAGAGAAAAGTCTAACCACTTGAGGAGATCATGGATTCAACAGAAGTCAAACATCTGAAAAATAATCTTGAAGCAGCCCTTGAAGATCTAGACAGATCTGAGAAAGAAAATGAAGAACTCAAACTAAAATTTGATGGCTCACAAATTCTTATCAAGAAACTAAGGAAAGAACTAAAAGATTGCTCCACCAATGATTTGAAACTAAATGAAGAGAATAAGTCTCTAAAATATAAGATAGAAGAATTGAGTGATTAGTTAACTGATAGCTTAAAAACTATTGAAGAGAAGAACAAATAAAACAAATAATTGGATGAAGAACTCATGCAAGCCAATATGAGAATCTTGGATTTGGAAAATATCAAGAACAAAATTGAATCTGAACTATCAGGAGAAAAAGACAAGATTGATAAACTACACACAAGATCTGATTTGATTCAATCACAACTCTATGCAAAAAAGATAAAAGGTGAGACCACTGGTATGGGATACAATTTAGCTCAAATTGAGATCAACTCATCACAAGAAAGAAAGAAATCTCTAACAGAAGAAAAGAAAACAAAAAATCATGAAGAAACTAAAGTAGAAGATAAGCACAAGGCAATCAACCATACTTTCTATGCCTGTAATAAGCATGGACACGTGGCAAGAGATTGTAAAAATGTAAGACCCTTCAGTGGTTACTATTACTCTTGTAATAAATTTGGTCATAGGGCTATTCATTGCATAATAAATCAAATAAATCAGTTACAACTAAAACAAAGGAATCAAACTCAATTCAATCAGAGAAATCAACCTCAAAGAAACTTGCAGAACATTACATGCCAGATATGTAACTACAATGGACACACAACAAAATAATGCAGCATGATGAATAACAACACCAGACCTCCTATCATCTGTCACTCATGTGGAAAAGCTGGACACATCTCAAAGTTTTGCAGATCAAGAATAAAAGGACAAGAGAATCCCAAGAAGTCCTTGTTTGAAGAATCAAGAGAAGTCAAGTTTGTGGAAGCCAAAGCTAACTTAGATAAAATATGGGTTGAAGTAAAGAAGGACATTGAAGAGAACAAGGAAGTAGATGCATCCTCAGTGGATGCACCTTCTACTTCTGAATAGTTGACCCTCATGGCCTTAGGGGGAGCTATTCTAGCTCTGAACCCCTGCATGGCTAGTATACTCACCTCTGAGTATGCACCTATGGATTCATGCATGAAATCAATAATTGAGGTTGTATGCATTCATGCATACCATTTACTTCATTCAGAACAAAGTTTGAAATTCTCTATGTAAACCACTTTATAGCAATGAGCATTAAATGCAATTGATCTTTATATAACTTGGCAAAAGATCTTAAAACCTCACTTTGCATCTGAGATTGAAGCATTCAAAAAGTAGATAGGCATCGAGCATCAAAGCATTACATCTTGGGAGTTTAGTTGGTTTGTGAACAGATTACATTTGGAATAGAACCCTAGCAGTCGCGTCATTTCAGAATCATCGTGAAGCCCTACTTAACCTAGTTACAAGTAAGTATGGCCACTCCTGTTGTATTTGACATTGCTGAGAGGGAGAGATTTTTTTTTAAGAGGCATCCATTCAATTCCATACTGGATAATGTCACAGGAGAATTCTCTAGGACTCCACTTGGAGTCGTACATGTAGAAGACATTCACGCATATGTTTACTGCAAAAAGGAAATAGTTGGAGACAACAACATTGCATCTCTCATGGGTTCTATGATGAAACTAGATTATACATTCAAAGATGAATACGCACATCTCATTGATAACCCTATATTTGAGTATTCCAATGCGCACAATTTTTATGAGCCAGAATGGGTGAAGATACTACTGAGCAAGATACATGATGATCTATACTGGATAGGTGAGGTTCCTATCTGCATCACTACTGATCTAATTCATGAGATGACTGGACTACCCAAGACTAGACCAGTTCTTCCAACTGGTAAAGATGTTAAGAAACAAGTTGAGCAAGCATGCTTATCTAGGAGTGATAGGCGCGGTATGACAATTGATCACATCAAGGAAGATGACATTAAGCTAGTTACCATGATACTAGGTTATAAATTCTAGCACACAAGTAGACTAAATAGTGTATCTGCAGCCACTGTCTTAGCAACAATAAAAATGGTGAAAGAAAATACTCAGTACAACCTATGTGAGATATTGTGCGCTCAATTGATTGACAACATCTGAGCTATCAAGCATGACAAGAGAAAGATATTCAGGTTTGGTTCATTAATCATATATCTCTACTTCCACATAGTAGGAAAGGTTGCAAATCTCTACCTAGATAGAAGCAAACCTACTATGTCACAGATTTCACTAAAAACCACATCAGAGAGTAGTGTTAAGGATTCTATGGACATGGACATCAAGACATTCAGAATCAAGATGCAGAAGAGATTCAAGATACCTAAGAAAATAGTTGAGAAGTACAAAGACACCATATGCTTCATGGTGGAGACTGATTGTACTTGCATGGAGGCAGTTGAGCCTAGGAAAAAATAGATTCACCCTCTTGGTTATGAAGTCGAGGAACATGTTTTGGAAGGTTATGCTCAAGTCCTCTTATCTGCACCCAAGGATCCCAATGAACCCAGATGGGGCACTTATAGAGAAAAGACAAATAAAGTTGATTCTATCTTATACAGCACTGAGAACAAAAGGAAGGCATCAAGGATTACCTCAAATATCCTAAAATGTCATGGTGTTACACAAGAAGATATTGACAAAGCTAGAGAAGCTAAGATAGCCAAAGAACTTGAGAAGAATCCCACAGAAGTAAAAATAGAAAATAATGATGATATGCCCAAGAAGAAAGAAGAAGAAATCAAATGAAGATACATTTGTGCCATCAACCACCATTGATCTGGATGCATCTCCACCATCAGTACCTAGAAAGAAGTCTAGAGGAAGGAAGCAAGCGCCCACTAGTCATCCATCCTCAAGAACTACAATGAGCAAGGTAAAGAACACTCAAGCTCCTCTTGAGGTAGGTTTCAAACCTAGTCTTAATGTCTTAAGGAATAGAATTTTCAATGAAGGAAGACTAGAGTCTCTCAAAAATATATATGACAAATATCAAGAGATAGACAAATCAAAGATTCATTCTATGATCATCTCTCATACGATTAAGTTCAAAAGGACTATATTGGAACTTAAGACTATCATACCAGACAAAGTATGGAATATACTTGATATGTTGAAGAGGCAAGAAATTGAAGAGGATATCAAGATAAGAGAAGAAACATTGGATAGTCTTCTCTCGGTGTGCTCGCATGAAGAGAAAGTCATTTTGTTGGATTTAGTAAAACCGCACCTAAGAACCAAAACAAGAATACTTCATATCATGAACAAGGAGTATGATCTGGTTGGTGAAGAGAATCATAAGGCATTTGAGAGGGTATTTCTAGATACACATATGTATCCATCAATGACACCTACAACTAAGGAAACTCCAGTACCTCCTAAACAGGTTGCAGAACCTGTAATTCTGAATGCACCTAAGACAGGTCCACAGGTTTCAGCGCCCTCAGTCTCAATAGCCTCTGATACAACAAAAGATTTAGGGGATACTATAGTGATTGATGATATCAAGATATCTATTACCACTTCTAATAAAGATATGGATAAAGTTGAAAAAGCATTTGTGAACTCGTAAGAGACAGAGAAGGCATGCACTAATGATACATCTTTGCAACAAGATAAAGTTCCCTCTATAGATTCAACATATTTGAACAAAGCAGAAGATAATCAAAATAATGAGATACCAGTCATGGAGATCCTAGTTAAAAGTGAGTGCATGGAAACTAGTCAGAATACCATATTCACACCATCCATTCAACCATCTACCTCATTATTGTCAAGTTTAACTCCTGACTCAGCAAGTTTGGATGCTTGGGGAGAAGAAGACCTGATTAAGATCAGTGTTCTAGCTATGGAAAAGTCCAAAGAGAAATAGGTTATGAGGAATCCACTCTTCCTAGAATCAGTAAATTTTTGAATGATCTTGTACCTACGGACAAGAAAGTAGAAAAAATCTAGTCAATTGATGATGTAGACAGTATACTAACAAGCTTCAAAGCACATTTTACAAGCTTAGTAGACTCGGCTACTAGAATTGTAGAAGATGAGTACAAAAAGGAAAGGTTGAATGAACTAGTAAAGAACTTTACTTTAGACTTAAAATCATTAAAGATTGGTCAGTCTATGTTGAAAGAATTGGTAGCTAAAGGTAGAAATATAATAGCCAACTGCATGGACAGGGTGAAATTGACCTCTGAACATATCAAGAAGATACAGGAAGCAGATATATTGGTTGGAAATGTTAGGAAATCAGTCAAGAAATCCATGCAAGACATGAACATCTACAATAGTATCTATCAAGGTTAGCTTGAAAAGATAGAAAAAGCCAAAATGGAGATCAATAAGATAAGGACCAGGTAGACTCAGTTGAGAAATGCACTTGTGCCCTCCTTAGTAGTTCTGGACGAGAACATCAAATAGATTGATGCCACCATTGTCACATATGATCAAGGTCCCTGCATGGACCTTATAAAAATGGAGAAGCTCACTTATGCTCTATGCACCCATCTCCAGACAGTTGATGCAATGAAGGCATTCTGGCAGCAGGAGATAAATAATCTTCAAGTTGTATATCCAGATGCATATATGGAGTAAGTATATATGGAGTATGTATATATTAAAATTTTGACACCTTTGTCATTAATGTCAAAGGGGGACTAATATACAAGGAATATGTGTATTATATATTATAAAGTATAATGATATACAGTTTTTGGGTGTTAGTCAATTTTGAGTAACTTGGACACATTCCTTTGTTGCCATTAATGACAAAGGGGGAGATTGTTGGCAAGTTGACTCCCAGGGAGTATATGGCTCATTTTGTGTTGTCATTATGGAAACAAAGTCATATGAAGTTTTTGATAGTTAACTATGAAGTGAAAATTGACTAAGTACAAAAGACATAACAGAATAGTGACTTGCAGTCGATCAGGGCATCAGTGCACGTGTGTATGATCACCTAAGGATATGCGCATTTAGACTTAAGCTCTATGGTATGTTATTATGCTTACCCTATACACACATTGTATGGAATGGTAGTACAGACAAGTTACAGAAAGAACAAGTTCACTAGCAGTCCAGAATACAAAGTATGAAGCCAACTTCATTGTTTTGATTAGCGTGTAATCTTTTGTTATGTAAATGTTAAGCGCCTATTGTAATAAGTTTGTAATCATTTATTAAAAATTGTTGTAAACACTCTTAAGCCAATTTGTTTGGAATCATTATGCATTATGTTTTTGAGCCGACTAAGGTCATGTGTATAGTCACGTCTATTAAGGCATAAAGATATATATATGTAATGCAAAGATACATTTGAAGTGTCATTGAATAAGTCAGAGAAGATGTATAGCAGAGTAGTATGAGATAGAGCACTTAAAGAAGTTAAGAGCATATGTGCATAACTGGAACTGATCATACATCTATGTCACATACAACAATTCATCTTTGGATATAGTGTATATCTATTCTCAGGAGGTTGTAGCCTTCTTTCTCTTTGAGCAGTGAGCTCTTGGATAGTGAGTCCTCACCCCTAACAAGGTTTTTTGTAAAATAATCCTAACAGGGTCAGACCCTTAACCAGGTCATTGTACTCACATTGTAAAGACTGCTTCTAACAGGGCAAAGGAACTTTAACAGGTTCATTATACTAGTATAATATATGTGGGTACTAATTCCCACTGAGATTTTCCTCTAATCAAGATTTCCCCATAATCATATCAAGTGTTATGTGATCTTGTGTTATGCTTCATTGGATGTATATTTGATTTATGCTTAAGTTTTTGAATTTGAATAAATAGATAAACACTGACTCACCCCCCCCCTCTCAGTGTTTCCAATAGTGTATAAGGACAAACTATTGTGTGACATCCTACCAATGAACGCTTGTCATTTTCTGTTAGGAAGACCTTGGAAATTTGACAATGGGTCAGTGTATGATGGTAAGAATAATTCAATAACATTCAAGAAGGGAGGCAGAACTTTCAAGATTCAGTCTCTGTTAGAAGAGGAGGAGCCACAATCCAAGATTCCTAACATCATGTTGTGTAGTGGAAATGAGTTTGTGAAAGATCTTAAGGATGAAGATAATGAAGGATATTCTATTGTTCTTAAGCCTAAGGAAGAAGAGAAGCATGTCAAGGAGCCATTACCATCAGAGATACAAACATTGATAGAGAAGTAAAAAGATATAGTGAGTGATGGAGTTCCTACAAACTTACCTCCTAGAATAGTAATAAGCCATCAGATAGACTTTGTCCCCGGTGCATCTTTTCCTAATAAGGAAGCTTATAAGCTTACCCCTTATTAGAATTTGGAAGTGGAAAGGCAAGTGCAAGAACTCTTGGATCAAGGCTTGATCAAGAAGAGTATAAGACCATGTGTAGTACCAGTTGTGTTGGCATCCAAGAAGGGAGGAAAATGGAGACTTTATACAGATTCAAGGGTCATAAATAGAATTACAATAAGGTATAGGTTCCCCATACCTAGGATTGAGTTTGCAGTTGTATATCTTGTTGATATACTGATATTTAGTAAGACCAAAGAGGAGCATATCAAGCACGTAGAGGTTGTATTGTATAGGTTACATGAAGAGAAGATGGCTATCAATCTGTTAGTAAATAGATTGTTCTTTTCAACTTAACTCCAAAATACCCAAAATGCTTAAGAACAATCGAATATAACAGTTGGGAAATTGTTATTGAAGAAACTAATTTCCTTCTAAATTTAAAGGTACAACTCCCTTATATGAATGATTTTCAGTGAATTTTTATCTTTCCTAATCTAACAGGGGTATGTTCTTAACCCGAGAATAGAAGAAGAAAACCAAGCTAATCCTAGGTAGGAAATAGCTTAGGCAGGACGAATTCCACTCTAAATCTAGCCAACCCTGAGATTTCATGAATTAGATTAACTCCCAAAATTGGTGATGCATGAACTTCTATTGAAAATGTAGATGCAAGACTAGAAACTAATGATGAAACAACAATGAATAAATCTATATCATGATAATGTTTTCCAAATTTAAGATAACAACGAGTTTCCCCTTTTGCTAATTGTATCAAATCATAATACAAAGCTCTGGTTTGAACACAAATTATAAATCCAACTTCAAAGAAACACCCAAATTCAACAGGAAGATAAATACAATGAAAATGGAATAGATAAAACAATGGCATTCAGACATACAAATTTAACTCAACAAAATGTTATCTTTCACACCAGAATTTAGCTGACCTTTGTATTGATTCTTGAAATAGTACATATAGGGTCCCAAATTGGGCCATTACAAGAAAGGGGGAGAACTGAAATGGTTCAACTTCCCCTACTAGAAATGATAACTGAAATATTTATCAGTTACAAAGTATCAAAAATAGCACAAGGGGGAATCTATTTAAGCTATAGTTTCCTTCCCCTTGTCTAATTTAGCCCTATAGGCTGTAACAGCTGTAATGACTTGAATGAGTTCTTCATGCCTATTAATGTGGATGTTAGTGTATTGAATGAGCCACCTAGAATGTTCCTTAGCAAGAATCTTGATGGAATTAGTCTGATCTTTCAGTTCCTCCGTCACTCTAAAGATGCATCCACTCAATTGTTGGAGTTCTGGTATTTTGTCTAGATGAGAGGCAGAATCATCTATCAATTTATGCAAATAACTGAGAAATGTATTTTTCATCTTGGTCACTCTGATTATTGCTTTTCCCTAACCACTGGTCTATGATTCTGTATGAAGCCCTAAGAGGAGTTTGAAATCTTTACTCTGATCTTCTTTGATGTTGACATCTGTCTGTCGCAATCCTGCTTCAGCCTAGATGATCATTTTGATCTTAAACTCTAGGATCTGAAGCCATTTGATCAAAGGCTCATCTCCTTTCTTTAAAATCTTAGCTTTTAGAGCTTCTTTAGTCTTCATCTTTACTACCACATGCAGCATAACTATACATTCCTGGCATTTCACCCTCTCCGACGTGAGAGTCTGTAGGTTCATAGCAATGTTATTTCTCTCTACCTCCAACCTTAGAAGAGTGTTAGCTAGTTTCTCAACCATTTCTATTCCCTCAGACTCAAGCCTCTCAATCCACCGTTTACCAATCTACCCATAATGTCAGTCTTCTTGCAACTTAGCCAGAATGGCGTGGTTCTCCATAGCACTGGGGTCAAAGGTGGTTTGGGTGCTAGGAACACTTGCAATTGGAGTGAGGAGCTGCCTAATGAAGTTGTTCAGCTCAGCCACTTTTGCCTTAAGTTGAACTTTGGCAGTCTTGAGCTCCTCGAGCTCTTCTTCTATCACTACATTGGTAGATTTCCACCAATCCACCTTGGTATCATGACAGGCCAACCACATGTCAAATGACTGCAATTGAAATTATAAAGCAGTCATGTCCTTGAATCTTCCTTCCTTAATTAGCTTGGCCACTTCCATGGTGAAGTGCCCAGTCTCAAGATTATGACCCAGGGTAGACATTGTCTTCACTTTCTTCTGTTTGCTCATGGTGGCCTTGGGCTAAATAGCTCATGATAGATTGTCTTTGTTGGCAGTCCCTTCTTCTGCTCTCTTCCTCTTGCATTCCAGGGTATGTTCTATCCATGACTCTATGCTAGTAACTTTGTTGGCAGAAACCAACTCCTCAATGAACAATTTCCTGATGACTGGAGGTGTATCCTTTGGTCTCGAAGCAAATGGATTTACTAAAGTAGGAGAAGAGGACACCAACTTGGCTACTGAAGTGACCTTCTGATTCTTTATGGCTTCTCCTTCTAATTCTATGGTTGAAGGAGTATCTTCACCTACTTCTACTATGACAGGAGACCCTCTCCTGGGAGAATCCTGGGCTAGGGTGTCAATTGGTACATCTACTGTGACTGCTTTTACCAACCGCTCTGGTTCTGCAACTTTGGTGAGCTCCTTTGTTTTCACAATATTTGGGAGTGGACCTTCTCCACAAGTCTTCTCCAACGTGATTGTTTTCTTAGGAAATTCATCACCTCCTCCCGCTGGCTGGGTTGATCCTTTGGCAATGGTTGGGATTGTTACTGATGAAGTGGTTGTAGTACTAGCAGTGTCCTTTTCCATATTTCATTGAGTAGGAGGCTTCCTTTCTGATCTCTTCCTCCGGCCTGCAGTCCATTCGACCCATTGTTCTATTCTTTTATAGATACTCTCCATCAGAGTTAGAAAATAGCTAATGGCTTGGTCTAGCATGGGTTCAGAACTGACAGGGTTGAGCTTTATCTCCTCTAGATATGTATCACCATCCATATGATTGCCATCATCTTCTAGCCCCTCTACTGCAATGTTAACATTGAAACTTTTGATTTGTTCAATAGTTAACCGGGTGTAGAATCTCTCTCTGCTTTCCAAATCATCCTTACAATTTTCCCCAGTAGTCTTCAATATCATGTACATGATTAATTGCATGACTCATTTGTAATACATCCCTAGCATAGTTCACTGGATCATATTGCAGTCTCAAGACATTGTAGGTTTCCAAAGAAAACTTCTTTGAAAATGTCTTGAGAACATTCTTCGCCTCTAACCAGGATGCATAGATGTAAGCTCCGATGGTCATGGGGAAATTGTATCCCTTCTTCTTAGCCTCAGCATAGAGTAAGTTCACCTCCAGTGCTTTCCTCATTAGTTCGATCAGCACGATCATATCAGTAGGATACCTAGGCAGCTTCAAAGGGAAATCATCAAAACCTGCAAGATGAAGATATGAGAAACCTCTAAATTTAATGAAATGGCATCCAAATTGGCTGATGAAAGCCATGGCTTTAGGGGAGAATCTCCTTTCTAGATAGCCTTGTAACTCCCTACACAATCTCATTTTGAATGCATCATTAACCCGAAGATACTTAGCATAACTATTATGTAATTTCAAAGAGGGGAAAAATTCATAACTCTTGACATCATCAAGGAATTTCTCTAATCTGGGAAGACCTGGCCAAATTTGGAGTGTAGCCAGAATGTATAAGAGGACTAAAGACAAGTAAAATTCATTTTGGCATTTAGCTCTATCTAGGGCCTCTGAGAGATTCTCACTTACCATAAGCACCTAATCTATGAAGTGATGCTAGGAACATATTACCTGAACTAGGAAAAAGTGATGGTTGACAAAATTGAGTGCCTCACTCTCACCTCTAATCCTATGGAGTAGCACCAAGGTGTCTACAATCTTTGGCTTTAGATTAGCGTCGTATAATGTCTTCGGCAGCTTCCCTTTGGTGCTCTTGGGTTCTGTAGACACCTAAAATTTACCAGGTGTATCTCAAATATTCCAAATTATAAATCTCAATCAAATGCTTCAAAATATCATCAAATGGACATTTAATCAATGCAAATCAAATGGACAAAATTCAAATCAATTTAAAAGATCAATTAATTAAAGTCAAGCCTAAAGGGATTAATCAAATTATGGAATTGATTTTTCAATTGTATAAATCAAATCAAAAGGGATAAAATCCAACCCAATCACCCTTCCATGGCTAATTTAATTAAAAGATGGAATTATTTAATTCCTAATATCTTTGAGATCAACAAACTTT
>MU223807.1:1008172-1031061 GCA_018584345.1 Thuja plicata | reverse complement strand
AAATCATATTGATTTAATTATTAAGTCACTTATTATCTCTCTTTTACTTAAGCTAAATTTTAGGCATTTAATAATTAATTCTTTTATTAATTATTATTATGCAACCTAGATTTTCTCTTTAGGGTTTTTCGTTTAGGGTTTCGGTATCCTTTTATAAGGATTCCCTCTTTGTAAATTATTTTTTTTGATGGTTATTAATTAATTGAGGATGTTATTGCATTAAGAGGTTTTTTTCCATTATTTGCACAAGATGTTTCCTCTTCCATCAATCTGTGATTTTTGGCCTCCATAGCTTTTTTGCTTCTCTCTTTCTGTGACAGGTTTGCATGCAGGTGATTCTTGGGAGTTGTGGGTTGATATTTTTCATCAACTCCAATAGGAAGCACCATCTTTCCTCATAATATGCTTCTAGTGTAATGATTGTTCATCTCCCCAGCAGAGTCGCCAAAAATATGTTAGTAAACAGATTGTTCTTTTCAACTTAACTCCAAAATACCCAAAATGCTTAAGAACAATCGAATATAACAGTTGAGAAATTGTTATTGAAGAAACTAATTTCCATTTAAATTTAAAGTTACAACTTCCTTATATGAATGATTTTTAGTGAATTTTTCTCTTTCCTAATCTAACAGGGGTATGTTCTTAACCTGAGAATAGAAGAGGCAAACTAAGCTAATCCTAGGCAGGAAATAGCTCAGGTAGGATGAATTCCACTCTAAATCTAGCCAACCCTAAGATTTCATCAATCAGATTAACTCCCAAAATTGGTGATGCATGAACTTCTACTAAAAATGTAGATGCAAGACTAGAAACTAATGATGAAACAACAATGAATCAATCTATATCATGAGAATGTTTCCCAAATTTAAGATAACAATGAGTTTCCCCTTTTGTTAATTGTATCAAATCGTAATACAAAGCTCTGGTTCAAACATAGATTATAAATCCAACTTCAAAGAAACACCCAAATTCAACAGAAAGATAAATATAATACAAATGGAATAGATAAAACAATGGAATTCAGATATACAAATTTGACTCAGCAAAATGTTATCTTTCACACCAAAATTTAGCCGACCTTTGTATTGATTCTAGAAATAGTACATATAGGGTCCCAGATTGGGCCATTACAAGAAAGGGGAGAACCAAAATGATTCAACTTCCCCAACTAGAAATGATAACTAAAATATTTATCGGTAATAAAGTATCAAAAATAACACAAGGGGGAATCTATTTAAGCTTTTGTTTCCTTTCCCTTGTCTAATTTAGCCCTATAGGCTATAACAACTGTAATGACTCAAATGAGTTCTTCATGCCTGTTGACGTGGATGTTAGTGTATCAAATGAGCCACCTAGAATGTTCCTTGGTGAGAATCTTGATGGCATCAGTCTGATCTTTTAGTTCCTCCATCGCTCTAAAGATGCATCCACTCAATTGCTAGAGTTCTGGTATTTTGTCTAGATGAGAGGCAGAATCGTTTGTCAGTTTATGCAAATAACTGGAAAATGAATTTTGCATGTTGGCTACTCCGATTATTGCTTTTCCCTGACCACTTGTCTGTGATTCTGTATGAAGCCCTAAGAGGAGTTTGAAATCTTTCCTCTGTTCTTCTTTGATCTTGACATATGTTTGTTGCAATCCTGCTTTGGTTTGGATGATCATTTTGATCTTAAACTCTAGGATCTGAAGCCATTCGATCAAAGGTTCATCTCCTTTCTTAAAAATCTTAACTTTTAGAGCTTCTTTAGTCTTCATCTTTACTACCACATGCAGCATAACTATACATTCCTGGCATTTCACCCTCTCCAACGTGAGAGTCTGTAGGTTTGTAGCAATGTTATTGCTCTCTACCTCCAACCTTAGAAGAGTGTTACCTAGTTTCTCAACCACTGCTAGTCCCTCAGACTCAAGCCTCTCAATCCATTGTTTACCGATCTCCCCATAATGTTGGTCTTCTTGCAACTTAGCTAGAATGGCTTGGTTCTCCATAGCACTGGGGTCAAAGGTGGTTTGGGTGCTGGGAATTCTTGCAATCAGAGTGAGGAGCTACTAATGAAGTTGGTCAGCTCAGCCACTTCTTCCTTAAGTTGAACTTTGGCAGTCTTGAGCTCCTCGAGCTCTTCTTCTATCACTATATTGGTAGATTTCCACCAATCCACCTTGGTATCATGATGGGCCAACCCCATGTCAAATGACTGCAGTTGAAAGTCTGAAGCAGTCATGTCCTCGAATCTTCCTTCCTTAATTAGATTGGCCACTTCCATGGTGAAGTGCTCGGTATCAGGATCATGACCCAGGGTAGACATTGTCTTCACTTTCTTATGTTTTCTCATGGTAGCCTTGGGCTGAATAGCTCATGATAGAGTGTCTTTGCTGGCAGTCCCTTCTTCTGCCCTCTTCCTCTTGTGTTCCAGAGTATGTTTTATCCATGACTCTGCGCTACCAAATTTGTTAGCAGAAACCAACTCCTTAATGAAAAATTTCCTGATGACACGAGGTGTACCCTTTGCTCTCAAAGAAAATGGATTTACTGAAGTAGGAGAAGAGGACACCAACTTGGATATTGAAGCGACCTTCTGATTCTTTTTGGCTTCTCTTTCTGATTATGTGGTTGAATGAGTATCTTCACCTACTTCTGCTATGACAGGAGACCCTCTCCTGGGAGAATCCTGGGTCAGGGTGTTAAAGAGTACATCTACGTGACTGCTTTTACGGACCGCTCAAGTTATGCATCTTTGGTGAGGTCCTTTTTTGTCCTGATATTTGGGAGTGGACCTTCTCCACAAGTCTTCTCTAACGTGATTGTTTTCTCACGAGGTTCATCACCTCCTCCCGCCAGCTGGGGTGATCAGTTGGCAATGGTTGGGATTGTTACTGATGAATTGGTTGCAGTACTAGTAGTGTCCTTTGCCAGATTTTATTGAGTAGGAGGCTTCCTTTTTGATCTCTTCCTTCGCCCTGCAGTCCATTCGACCCATTATTCTATTCTTTTGTAGATACCCTCCATCAGAGTTGGAAAATCGCTAATGGTTTGGTCTAGCATGGGTTCAGAACTAATAGGGGTGAGCTTTATCTCCTCTAGATATGTATCATCATACATATGATTTCCATCATCTTCTAGCCCCTCTACTGCAATGTTAACATTGAACCTTTTGATTTTTTCAATACCTAACTGGGCATAGAATCTCTCTCTGCTTTCCAAATCATCCTTACAATTTGCCCAGTAGTCTTCAGTATCATGTACTTGATGAATTGCATGACTCATTTACAATACATCCCTCGCATAGTTCATTGGATCATATTGCAGTCTCAAGACATCGTAGGTTTCCAAAGAAAAATTCTTTGAGAATGTCTTGAGAACATTCTTCGCCTCTAACCGAGATGCACAGCTATAATCTCTGATGGTCATGGGGAAATTGTGTCCCTTCTTCTTAGCCTCAACATAGATTAAGTTCACCTAGAGTGCTTGACTCATTACTTTGATTAGCATGATCATATTAGTAGGATACCTGGGCAGCTTCAAATGGAAATCATCAAAACCTGCAAGATGAAGATATGAGAAACCTCTAAATTTAATGAAATGGCATCCAAATTGGCTGATGAAAGCCATGGCTTCGGGCGAGAATCTCCTTTCTAGACAGCCTTGTAACTCCCTGCACAATCTCATTGTGAATGCATCATTAACCCGAAGATACTCAGCATAACTATTATGTAATTGCAAAGAGGGGAAAAATTCATAACTCTTGACATCATCAAGGAATTCCTCTAATCTGGGAAGACCTGGCCAAATTTGCAGTGTAGCTAGAATGTATAAGAGGACTGAAGACAAGTAAAATTCATTTTGGAATTTAGCTCTATCTAGGGCATCCAAGAGATTCTCACTTACCATAAATGCCCAATCTATGAAGTGATGCTAGGAACATATTACCTGAACTAGGAAAAAGTGATGGTCGACAAAATTGAGTGCCTCACTCTCACCTCTAATCCTATGGAGTAACACCAGGATGTCAACGATCTTTGGCTTCAGATTATTGCTATATAATGTCTTCAATAGATTCCCTTTGGTGCTCTTGGGTTCTTGAAACCATGCTTTCATTATCTCCTTCTTCCAAACTAACTTTTTAGCATTATACTCAGTCACCACTTGACTGTATGTCATTTCTGAATACTCAGCTTACTCTGGGATGCAAAGCGAGTTTTGGACCGATTCCCTGTCAATAGATAATAGCACCATATCATTAGGCAAGAGAATTTTCCTAGTACTTGGGTTGTACCGAGCGATGCATTTTTGGATAATAAATTATGGGGCTTGAACTGCCACACGGAAACCAGCAGCCTTAACTAATCTGCTTTCCTTCAACTTCTTCATAATAGGATGTATATGGTCCACTTTTAATCTGTTCTGGAAGTTTTGCATGTCGAAGAACTTTAGAGATGTATCCAAAATCGTATGCCATTCAGAAGTAATGTCATTCATCCCATATCTGGAAGCCATGCTTCTGATGATTCATATTTGGAAATTGGAAATATCTCTTAGGGATGCAGGAGCAAGGAATAGCTAAAATATGAGGCTTTGAATTTAAAACAATTTGGCAAAAAAATGGTGGCTCTTGTTTGCAACTTTCAACTAATTTTATAACTTTGAATTCTTACCGTTAACGGTCAACTATCCTTGCCACATGAATGAAAAGACCCCAACATTAATGAAAAAGCCCGTTATGAAGTAAAACAGCTTTATTTGAATTAATTACCTTGCTTTTACGGGCCATTAAGAAATGTCTTTTCACTTTTAGTAACCACAATGGTAACTTTATGAGGTAGCAAAAAATCACTTTTCCGCTTCTCCTTTGGTAGAGAAGTTTGTTTAGAGTGCTCTTGATTCCACCAAGGGAAAAAATTTGTCTATTAGGATGCCAAAATGGCATGTGTCAATTTCATCTACCTTCTTTATATCTCAGATACTTTATGAGACAGGTTTTTCCTTGAAATTGCTTTATTTAAATGATTTGGCGGAAAACATACCCCGTGGGTCAAAACCTGCCTGTAGGAGTAGGGGAGAAGCCATTTTTCGCTTTTTCACCTTTGGCTTATTTCTAAAATTTCTTTCTATTGAATCATTCCCTTTCGCTTGTAGAGGTAATCCAGACACAGCAGCCCTTTTAAGCCTAAATGATCCATTTTGGCACTGTACTTCTTGCTAAGACATCACTTAGTAGTTATTGGCGGAAGATGCACTCTGTTGATACTTTTCCGCCATTGGAGAAGCTCAAGCCCAATTCTCCGCCAAGCTAAAAAATGAATAATTATAGCTACATACTTCCATTGTGTGTAATACTAATGTTATAAATCTTTGAACCACAGCCTTTACCGGATTGGGAACTTAACCTACCCAAATAATACATGAACTCAGATACAGATTCCCTCTAGCTTACAAAAGAGAAGGCAATTGGGAAAAATCTGGTAAAGGATCCCTAGCCTAAGGGAAAGATTTCTAGACTTAGACTCGGGACTAACAAGAGGCTTTCAAGACCATCACTATACATTAAATACTCACTTTTGTCCGAAAGGTATGTGGACCAAAAGTGGGGCAACACAATATTAGGAAATGTGAGTTCTTCAAGCAAGAACTAGTATACTTGGGCTTTATAGTGTCCAAAGGGTCCTTGAAGATGGATCAAGACAAATTTGTAGCTATCCTAAAATAGCCACCACCTACCACAGCCACTAAGGTAAGATGTTTCCATGGCTTGGCCCAATTTTATAGGAAATTTATTAGAAATTTTAGTGGTATTTGTGCACGTTTGTTAGATACTATCAAGGGTGGGGTAAAAACTAAGTTTAGGTGGAACTTAGAAGCACATAAATCATTTGAGATGTTGAAGAAACAAGTAGCCACACAACCCATCTTAAAGTTTCCTAGTTTTGAGAATTTGTTTACTATTGAATGTGATGCAAGTGTGTTGGCAGCAGGGGGTGTGTTAAGCCAAGAAGGTAGGCCAGTAGCCTTCTTTAGTGAGAATTTAAATGAAGCTAAGAAGAAATACTCTTCTTATTACTTGGAACTATGTACCTTAGTTTAGTCACTTAGAAAGTTGAGGCATTATCTATTACCCAAGGAATTTGTGGTGTTTACTAACAACCAAGCCCTTAGTTATATCAATACTCAAGAGAAACGAGTAATAGACATTTGAAATGAATGGAATACTTGCAAGCATTCACATTTATAATTAATCATAAGAAAGGGAAATTAAACAAGGTTATAGATGCACTAAATAGGATATTTTTGATATTCCAAGAGGTTCAGTTGAATAGCATTGGAATTTATAGTTTTAGAGATCTCGACAAGGAAGATGAAGACTTTGGTGAAGCCTACAAGGTATGTACTAAATTTTAGAATCATTTCCATTGCAAGTTTTCTGATTTTACTTTACAAAATGGAATTTTATTTAAGGGTATTCAGTTGTGTGTGCCAAGAGGTTCCATGAGAGAGAATCTCATACAAGAGAAACACAATGGGTGTTTGAGTGGTCACTTTGGTATGAACAAAACCTTGGAGCTTGTGCAAAGGTTCTACCATTGGCCAAAGTTGATAAGAGATGTTACTAGGTATGTTGAGTAGTGTGTAATATGCATGAAAGCCAAAGGAGGAATAAATAATACAGGTTTGTACCAACCTTTACTAGGCCCTAATAGGCCATGGGAGTGTGTGATCATGGACTTCATAGTAGGTCTACCCAAGACAAAGCAAGGATATGACAACATTAATGTAGTGGTTGATAGATTTATCAAAATGGGACATTTCATGCCCTGAAAGACTACTCATGATGCTATCCATATAGCATATTTTTTCTTTAAGGAGATTTTGAGAATCCATGGTTTGCCCATAAGTATTGTATCAGATAGGGATGTGAAATTTATGAGTCATTTCTGGAGAACATTATGGAATAGATTGGGTACTAATATTTCTTTTGGTTCATCCTACCATCCTCAGACAGATGGCCAAACTAAGGTGGTCAATAGAGTGTTGGGTAACCTATTGAGGTGCCTAACTAAAGAGTATGGTCAAACATGGGATGTGGTCATTCCCCAAGCAGAGTATGCTTATAATGATAGCAAGAACAGAACCATAGGGAGAAGCCCATTTGAAATAGCTTATGGGATGCACCCAAGAGGTGTGTGTGAACTTAGGGATCTTGGAGGCATGGATTACATGAGTCATCATGATAAGGACTTCACTCAAACCATGAAGAAGATCCAAGAACAAGTCAAGAAGACCATACAAGACAATACACAAAAGTTGAAGGCCAAGGTTGATGAGCAGAGGAGAGACCTTCAGTTTGAGGTAGGTGATTATGTGATGGTTAATTTGAACAAATATAGGTTACAGAAGGGTTTCCCTACTAAAATTAAGATGAAGAGGGTGGGACCTTGCAGTATCATAGCCAAATATGGGGCTAATGCGTACAAAACAGACTTACCTTCAGATTTGAGCATATCTCATGTGTTTAATGTACAAGACTTGATCCATTTTAAAGGGAAGATAGATGAGATGGGTCAAAGTAGTCAAGGGGTCAGTGGTGATGTAGAGGATACTGTATTACCTCCCAAGCCATAGTTAGAAGTTGATAGAGTTCTAGATTCAAGAGTTAAGAAGTCTACAAGGCACTAGGTGTACATAGAACACCTCATCAAGTGGAATAATAGGCTTGAATCAGAGGCCTCATGGATTATAGAAATAAAATTCAAGAAGGTGGGAATCTCTGAAGAAATGTTGTCCATAGGAGTGACATAACTTTCCTTTGTGGGGGAGTATGGTGTAGGAGCACCTAGGTAGGGATAACATATAACCTAGGGCTTCTAAGTTGTTTTTCGCTTGTAGTGGTCCTAACCACACTACTAGTGAAATAATAGGGCTAGGTGAGTCTTAGGATGTTTTGAGTTAGATAAGAAGGTCTTATTAGGTCTTTAGTGTCTTTCTTTTTAAGCAATGTCCAAATTTGCTCATTTATGTTTATATTTCCAATGTTGGGGCAATAGTGGAAATGATCCATTTAGGGGTCAAATTGGACAAGGAAGGGTTTAGGAGACCTATTTTCAGGCAATAATGTCTTTTTGGGAATTTGAGGTTTCTAACTATCTGAAACCATCTAGATAGGTTCATGGTAAAATATATAAGACCTCCCTCAACCTTTTCAAGAGGTTGGTTAATTTTGCAAAGTTTGTGTACGGACTGTATAATTGAAGGAATAGTTGTAGTTTTACAATTTTTGAGCATTTTGTGTTTTAATGGATTATATTTCTTACTATAATCCATGAATATGTTAGAGTATATTATTTTTAGATTCTATGTGGTATTATATTAGGATTTTGTGTGGTTTTTGTTAGTCTTGTAAAAAAATTTGTTTCTTGTACAATAGCTGGTCTGAACCAAGCAACTTCTACAAATGGAGTCATAGGTCCTCTTCCCACCGTGGAGTTTGCATGGGCCTTTGGGATTAGGGAGATGAATCCTTGTACATATTGTATAGTGAAGGAGGGTCCCTGGAAGTCAATCAAGCTAATTTTGAAGTGATGCCCTAGGCGAGCTAGAGTTGCATGGCTAGGGATCACAGAGAATTGCAAAGGTGATAAGGAGGATTGAAGGAATTGATAGCTTCAATTAGAGGTTGTGGAGAGGTAGCTACATGTGTGGTGAAGTCCCAAATTCAATGGGAAGGTTTTTGGAAGGATCCTTAATGGTGGAAACAAATATTCTGATGGATATGCTTTGTGTGCTTTGAAACCCCTAATTTTAGGCTTGTTTCTAGGAAGTCACTATATAGATAGTTTGGGAGGACAAGACCTAGAAAATATTTTAGGTCTCTATAAAGGGTGTCAGGATTAAAGGTATATTTACCATCTTTTTAAGGGTTATTTCAATTTATTTGAGAAAAAGAGACTAAGTAGGCCTAATTGCTTGTATCCCTATTTTGGGTGAATTTGGTATGTTTCTTGGAACTCATTTAGGATTCTAGTGAAAGGTGTGTTTGGGGGTATTGGAATGGATCCCATTAACATCCTAGAAGCCTACCTCTCCATATAGAATTTTTCTTGATCATGTTGGATCAATTAATGAAGATGGGGCAAGAAGAGCTCAAATGTGCTAGGTGATGTATGTTTTGGTTTCTTTGTTGATGTATGCAAGTTGAAAGGAGAAGGATCTTGTAGAAAGAATCCTTGGAAGGTTAGGGTCAGTCAAGAACCCTAATAGGTCAAGAAGTGACCAATAGGATACCCTAGAGGAAGGTAGGGTATAGAGAAAGACTTGTAGTTACATCAACATGATTTCACATCTTCAAATTCAACATCGGTTAGTGAAGAAGTAAATTCTATCATCATATAATTGTGTTCATGTTTCTCTCTCAATTGATCAACAATCAGAGGTCTAGTAGGTGCAACATATTTAGTATCCAATTGTTGAGTAACATCATTTCCAATACTAGATAGATTAAGTCTTATCCTGCATTTCCATGACGCAAATTTATCCTTGTTCAACTTAGGCACATCCCTTTTACTCATATTGTGATCTTTAGCTTAAAGCCCTTTAAACTTCTCTTCCAAGCACCAAAGCTCTGATAACAATTGTTAGAATAATTGAGAGGGAGGGGGTGAATCAGTGGCCTTAAAAATAATTTCAAAAGATCCAACCAAAAGCTTATGTCTCAAATATAATACCTCCAGTTATCTTACATTCCCATTTTCAACAAGATGTATGCCATAAATAACTTTAACAAATATAAACTGCTCGGTAAGATATATTGTTTATCTTTTCTAGACTTTACCGAGTAGCAACAAATAAACTTAGAGTTAACTGACAAATCCAGTTTTAATAATGTGTATAAAAAAATATCAATGCAATGAGACATATACATATTTGGCACATATTTTTAACGTGAAAACCCAATATGGAAAAAAACACTTGGGACCGGTAACCCAAAATTAATTCACTCTTCTGAAGTGAGCTCAGTGAAGAGCCAACCCTGTTAAAGGTTACAATACAAAATGTTAAGTGTGACCTTGTTAGAGGATTTAAAATAAAAAAAATTTCTTTTGACCTAGCACTCACTATGCTGTCAACAAGAAATCTTTTTGATACTCTTGAGTATCTCAATACAATAAGGATTGTTAAATCCCACTCAGTTAAGAGATTTTCTTGAATCAATTGTTAAACTGATAAATTAAATGATCTGTTCAAAATAAAACTTTGATTTGGAAATATTTAGATCTATTGTTAGTTATATAATAACTCTCTAATCAATATACACTTCAGTTCCTTTGCTTTCTTTCTTTCTTCTACTCGGTGGCTCTGTCCTCTATTTCTTGGTGTGTGCAGAATTCCTTGGTTTTTTTCTTCAACCTGTATGATCATATCTGCATGAAGAATTCTATCTTCACACAAATTATACTCAACATTCCTCTCTTTGATAATGAATTCCTTGTCTCTTTATATAGACATGATCAGCTGCTCAATCTCCTTGTTTTTTTTGTAGATCTCTTCTTGATTCGTAAAACTTGCCATGCGTTGCTTTATCCTGTAAAGCTCTCCTTTATTTTTATTCCATAAATCTATCCTTGATAATTGTGGATAAAGTGTTCTTTAAATCTTTTTCCTTTCTTTAGTTTAATTGATCATTAAAAATAAAGCAATCAATCAATCAACCCTAAATTGTAGCTCTGCTAGCTAAGCAATTTTATCGTTCTTTAACTTCAGTTATTCTCAGTCATCACCTTCAGTTATACTCGGTCATTAACTCTAGTTACTACGGTTCTTGATATACACTTTCTCAATATACACTGTGAACTTCTCGGTGTTCACTATCACTCGGTGTATACAAACTTTTTATATTTTACCGACAACATAAACTTTGTCTCTTTAGATCTTCAAGGTTATGATAATCTGTGTGAATAATCAAACTATATCAAGTTAACATCAATGACAATACAATACATTAACTGATTTAATGTCTTGCATTCACTTTTGCAGCTCAGTGATCACCAACTTATCATCTTCAAACATTCAATCAGTTATAGCTCATCAATCCCCACCCCAGTTTTACCTTCAAGGGTTTCTGGGTTACCAAAATCTTTCTGTTATGTGTTCATGATTAGATGTTAGATCTTTTACAACATTTTAGATTATGTTTATGAATACACGGTTGAATCAGTTTGTTAGGAATTGGTAGAAGTTTTATAGATCTGATTCACCCCCCCTCTAAGTTAATGCTTTCCCATATTAGACTTCCAACAAACACTTTCTGCTAAATATTATGAAGTACTTAACTGTAGTTTCTCTTCCATGACAAAACTCATACAAAGTCTTCCCATATTTCCTCCAATATAGAACTTTGTTAAGTGTATACATAACAGTATGTATTTCTTCTCTCCAATAGATTTCTAGTAGACTTGCCTCCTTCAACATAGTTCTTGTTGCTCCTAAATTGTCTGATTCGTTCTTTCGAAAACACCGTTCTACTGGGATGTTCTTGCTGCTGAAAAATATCTCTTAATATCATGCTTTTCACAAAAAATTTCAAAAGTATCAAATGTAAACTCTCCTCCTTTGTCATATCTCAAACACTTAATCATTCTACCACACTCAATCTCAACTCTATACTAAAATATCTTGAACTTCTTAAATGCATCTAATTTATCTCTTAGAAAAGAAATCCATGTCATCCTTGAATAGTCATCAATAAAAAGTATAAAATGCCTTTCTCCTTGTTCTTTTAGGAACATAGAGATTGGTGTGGCCAATCTTCAGTACACTGGTAGATGAATACTCTTTTGTCTTGAATTACTTTCTTCTCTGCTTCCCTTCTTAAAAACCCTTGTAGATAATGTTTTCTACTTTACGTAGTCTGGGTAGATCTCTCACTACATGGGATGAGCTTATTTTCATTAGGTTATCAAAGTTTATATGGCACATCCTCTGATGCTAAAGCCAACTATTACTGATCTGAGATATTAAAAAACATCCTTCTAACGCTCCTTCTAGATAGTACATGTTTCTTCCTATTCTTTTCCCAATTGCAATTAGATCTCCTAATTTTTTCTTTATTTTACAACCTTAATTTTTGAAAATGACATCATATCCATTTTCACACATCTATCCAACACTCAACAAATTTTGATACAAACCCTTCACATAATAGATATTGTTATTTTTATTGTTATTAGTTCCATCAAAAGTAATAGAGCCTTTACCAATAATGTAAGTTGCTTTGTAATCAACAAATCTAACGAGACCACCATCATATTTTCTAAGTGACACAAATTTACTTTTATCTCCATTCATATGATGAGAACAACCACTATCAATCAGCCATTCAATTTTATTTCTTCTAACATACAAAGAAGTTTCAACATCATCATCATTTCAAGCATAGATGTTAGTAATATTAATTTTTTATTTCTCATCCTCTTCAACATCAAACAAACAATCGTATGTCTCTGATTCATCATCTGAGATACTAGCATCTTCATTCACATAGTAAGCCTTCTTATTGAAATTCTTAGATTTTTGTTTAGAATCTTTCTCTGGACATCTATTCGTCAAATGATCAATTTTAGCACATCTAAAACATTTAAGAGGTAACATACCTTTATACTTTCCAGTACCTTTCTTCAATCTCCTTGCAAAGTTTGCCTCAAATTATTCACCATCATCACCATCAGAATCATCATCTGAATTTCTTTCCTTAAATTTTATTTAAGATCTTCTCTTGTCTCTTCCAAACTTTCTTAACTCAAATAATTTCACGGTACCAAATAACTATTCTTTGGTAAACTTATTTGGATCATATACGTCTTCAATTTCTGAGATCTTATCACTATATTTGTTTGGTAATGTCATCAAGATCTTCTCCATAAAGTCTTCATAGACAATAGTGCCTCCTTGGTTCTTGACTTCATTCACTGCATTCTCAACCCTCTGAAAATAGCTTTTGATATCTTCATTATCTTCCATTCTCAGATTCTCATAATATCTCTTAGCTATTAGTTTCTTAGATAACATAACTTTGTCATTTCCCTCATAGATCTCTTTCAAATTTTCTCAAACTTCATAAGTGGTTTTCAAAGAAATAAACTTTTCTAATTTAGTCTTTTATAAATAATTAGTAATAGCATACCTTACCTTTTTAATTTTCTCATATGCCGCAATTTCATCCTGAGTGGTAAGCCCATTATGAGGAAATACATACTTTGTCTCCACATGCTTCTAGGTCTTGTAACCAATCGATACCAAGTATCCTTTAATTTGATCTTTCCATGAACTATAATCTGACCAATCAAACAAGGGGATAGTTAATTTGTGCACCATAAAATCTACATCAAGCAGTTAAGCTCTTTAGTTAGGAACCAAGATCTAATACCAATTGTTGAACATGCCAAATAAATGAGAGGGGGTTGAATCATCTATTCCCATACAACTTATTAAATTTTTTTCTCTGTCGGTCATCTCACAAACAACAGTATTAACATTAACTTTAGATTTGTCGGTGAAACACATCAAACATCCACATAAATGTAAGCATTAAGAATATATAAACACCAACATAGAGAACACCAAAATTTTACATGGAAACCCAAATTGGGAAAAACCATGGAGAAGATGATTCTCCTAAAATGTATAACACCTATTAAGGTGACACCAATGTGGTGATTTTTAGAAGGGCTCATTGTCGATGCTTAGAGGCTCACTATCGATAGACAAATATTCACTACCTATACACAGAGGCTCACTCTTGATACACAAAGGCTCACTGCCAATACATTAAGGGATCAAAACTAGAAAATATGAAAAGAGATAGAACCCACCACAGAGATCAACACATTGCTACACATGAACACAAATCTCCTGCAAATAGATTCATTAATACTTCGTATATCACCACTCATGAGTCTTATTGGATACAAAAATTGATCTACACACAGACACTAATCTTGATACCCAACAACTGAACTCCTTTCTCTTATATATGCAACATCATGAAATCTTCCAGGTTGGCTAGACAATCTGAAATAGGTCACACTAAGACATTCTTGTGATGGTAATGAATGAAATGAGGACCACCTCAAATATTGTACCATGCCTAACTCAATCCAACACACCACACCATCTCCAAAGTACTCAGTTCCAATGAATATGGTCAACGTGTTACACATACATAGATGAGAATAAGATATATAAGGGATATGCATCCAAATAGTATCGACCCAATCAACCATATGTTGCATCCAATAAAGAAAACTCACTGAAACTAGTTGGTGACAACCCCAACCGAATCATACAAATTATCGAAGCACATCAACCGATACACAAATGTTATGCCAAAGCTAGGTGGTTCCACAATATCAAATACACCAAGATGATGAAATAAAGATATGTTAACATCAATGACAACAACATAGATCACATCAACCTCACATTCTAACAACACATTCCATAATCATATTTAAGAATTTTTCACTAAACACATACTTTTTGAGAACAACAAATAGGAATTCCCAATTCACCCTGTCATAAGCCTTAGAGATGTCAAGTTTAAGAATCATGCCTAATTTTTTACTTGCTTCCATAGAGTACTCAATAATCTCATGAGTGGTGATGACTGCATCAAGAACATTTTTTCCTTTGACAAACCCCTTCTAGTTTTGAGAGATGAGTTTATCCAAGATGTCTTTGAACCTATTAACCATAACTTTGGAGAAGACTTTATACAAATCATTACATAGGCTAGTAGGCCTAAAGTTAGACATCATTTTAGCATCAGACACTATGCGAATTAGAGAAATGAATGTAGAGTTTAATTCTTTTAACAATCTTCCCATTTTGAAGGAATTCCTAGTAGCATTATAGATATCAGTACCAACAATGTCTTAGTATAGTTGAAAAGGGGTGGGGGAAATCCATCAGACCCAGGGGCTTTGAAAGCACCAAAGAAAAACATCACTTCTTCCACCTCTTGGAAAGTGACCTATTTATATAAGTTTCTATTGTCCTCTTTAGTGATTAGAGTAGTCATGTCATCGAGAAATACACTAGGATCAGAGAAAGCAACATTTTCACTACCTTGGGGGTCAATAAAAGATATGACAACCACATCAGTAATTTCTTCATCCTCCTCTATGAGGCTTCCATTAGGAAATTGAATTCTCCCAATTCTAATATGGATTTCATGTTTAAGGGTGGACATGTGGAAGAATTTAGTATTTTTATCCCCCTCAGTAAGCCATTGGACTCTGGACTTCTGTTTCTAGAACAAATCCTCTTTTTTATTCAGTTTAATCCATTTTTCCATTAGGGATCTTTCCTCCTTGCAAATCCTCTCATCTTGTTCAAATTTTTCCATTCTACTCAATATTTATTTAAGATCAACCACAACCTTTTCTTTCCCTTTAAATATATTTCCAAAGGAGGTCCTATTCCATATCTTTACTTTTTCTTTGATGATTTTAAGTTTTTTGTTGACCTAAACCATAGGAGATCTCGAGAAATGAGTATTCCACCAGCATTCAACCAGGCTTCTAAAATCAGGATAACAGGTATACATGATCTCAAATCTAAAATGAAAGGGTCCTTTATTTATACCATCACTCTAGTCAATCCCTATAGAATATGATCATAGGCAGTCTTAGGTTGGGAGAAAAGGGAGAAATCAACAAGATTAGACAAATTAGAGGAAATCAAGAATCTATCCAATCTGACTTCAATTTAGTGTTTTTATTGTCTCCTATTTAACCAAGTGAAATTGGATCCTTGGAGCTCAATATCAATCAACCCAATGGTGGATAGAAAAAATGTCAAGTTGAGCATACTTTCATTAAAATCTTCCAATCTGCTAGATTTCTTTGAGGGGTGTAAAGGGGAATTGAAATCGCCTCCCAAAATCCATCTAGAAGCATTATTACCCAGGATAGTAGTAGTGACAGAGTCCCAAAAAGATTTCCTAGTAGTTTTGACATTAGGGGCATAAATATTAATAAGATTCGAAGAGATACTAGAGTTTAGAGATTTGAAGGTAGTGATCAAACTATTCTTGGAGGAGTGAAATAAGGTCCTAGCCACGTTACAAGGATTCCATAAGATCTCCAGGCCTCCAGAAGTACCATTCACATTGTTAGGGTTTTTTCTTGCTGAACCTTCAACAAATGCTTGAAATATTTGATCGACTCTATGACTCTCAATATCTAAAAAGAAATGACTTAAGCAAGAGAAAACTCTAATTGATGAGGATTTATGATAATGTCAGGGGAAACTATTACTGTCATGCCCAAAACTAGGGCAAAACACACACACAATTTTTTTTTTTTAAAACACATAAGTACGTAAAACTAACAATGTTTGAGCTGGAAAGGTTATAGCAAGGTAGAGATATCCTTCGCTATTATAAGATATATACATAGACTAAATTAGGGTCATGTCTCAAACAGATGCAGAATTGGGGCATCAACTTATTCCATGGGTTATATGAATGCTTAACTCCAGTTGGTCTAACTCTGGAAACATTTTTAACTACGTTTAATATGATGATAGATCGTTGTTATAAACATATGTTGAATTAGGTTTCCCTAATGCTTACTTAACTGTTAACCTAGATTACAACTGAATCCATTCAAATCTAGTTCTAGTTTTCTTTCAACATTAACTACTAGCTCAAAACCTAGTCAAATTAATATTCTACTCCTTTTAACAACATACATGAAACATTTATCAATTGACATGCTTAAAATTGAATAACAATTTCACTATACCAAACAACTATTAATTAAAATCTAAAAGCTGAAATCAAATCTGATTTCCTAACCTACCAACATCAGTAATAAAATTATTTCCCTTTGATGAATACACATGCATTCCTAATCATCAATCCCTTCGCAAAACAACTTTAAATTAACCTTTAATAAGATGATTAAACTATCCTCTAATACAAAATTTACATTAACTTCTAATTGAAATCTAACATAACGCCTAACCCCTTGAACACAAGAGTAACATAATCCCTTTTAAATTAATTCACAAATCTCACAATTTTAAAATAACCTAAACAACTAATGTTAAGGATCCATTTAAAATAATTAATTATTATATTAATAAATTGTTCCAATATCAATTAAAATTAAATCATGTTAATAAATCCATTCATCTTTCATAACCAAAAAGTTATTAATCTACAAACTAAACTATGCTACATCATTGAATCAATTATATATGTATACAATGCTACCCCATCAAGAATTAAAAACAATAAAGAATAGACCTAATTAACTAACTTAACCATCAACTAATTACTTAATAATCTAATCTATCTATCAAATAATCCCCTAACCTAAATAATCTACTAACTTATTAAACTATCATTTTCCCACCCCAAAGGTCAAATTAGCAAAGGGTTCGAATACCTAAGGGGAGGGTGCAGGTCTAAAGGACTATTTTGGGGGGGCCCACCACCTATCTTACCCATCCCTATACAAAGGATTTCACATGGCAAGGGCATAACATAGAAAGGTGGCATGGGTTTCAAGTAAGGAGGTGATGATGCAAGGGCTCACCAACCAATCTCCCATCCTCCCAAGTAAATTTCGCATGGAGAGAGGGTTGACTTTGGCAAAAAGCATGTCAGAGCTTAGAAGGATGTGGACAGAAAGGAGGTGGCACATAACCCAAGTAGTGCAGCCCCTAAATCATTTTCTTTTATTTTTCAAACTTAACACAGTCCAATGTCCAAGCAAAGAGGTAAGGAGGTAAAGGTGGGGCCCACGGAAAAGGGTAAAAGCAAGGTAAGTTTAATTTAGAATTTAGGAGTAATAACATGATTATGTTAGGGGAATTAGGATTCAAATTTAATTAGAGAGGGAGCACATTAGAAAAGGAATATTCTCTGTGGTAAGGAGAATATTTCCTTTCCTATACAAATTTCAGAGAGCATTTTTTCTCTAAATCTGATAAGTGCTATGGGCTTTGTTTGGTATAAGCTCTTCCATAGAGATTTTATTGATTCAATTTTTTTGCAATAGATTTATAAGGGCAATATACTAAGAGGACTAATCATATTAGTTGATTTTTATATTATCATACTAACTAGTTTGATTTGTTATTGTTGTCAAGGTTATTTCTTCTTCTCAAGAGTTGAGATTGAAATGGAGATTTTTTTAATGTAGAGAGTTGAATCTATGGAGATGTAATAGAGACTTTCAAAGGGAGAAATGGAGTGTTTCAATAACTTGAAGACTTACATTTACATGCAATATGGAGGTTTCAAGATTCACAATTCCTCAAAAGTTTTAGTAAAAGAAACTATTTTATTGTCTTTCTCTTTCAATATTGGGTATCCCTCTAACATGTATGGTTAACTCCTTTTTTCTTTAGAAATAGAATGCAATATGCATGAAACTAAAGATTCCATCATTTACATTATGGTGATCTTACAATCTCCATTTACACATCTTCAAGATGATAAATCTATACAATATATGGATGGTATGCAACATTTCTTCCTTTAATGAACCATTACATAAAGAATGATATCTCTTCACATCTAGCTTGAAAAGCTTCAAAAATGAATATTACAACAATAAAAAAGGATGAATTTCAATACAAATGAGTGACTATACAACATTGAAGTTGCTTACACATAACTACCCCCAAATAAGAATTTCTTTCAAGCTTCTTTCACCATCATCATGACTTCAAAAACTTGCAAATTTCATGAGGGAAACCATGGGAAGCTCACCTCCCAACCAAGGTCTCAAGGAGACCACCCCCGAGCTTGAAGAACTAAGGCTAAAAAAAATTTCACATCCAAATTCTCACAAACATCTTATATGAACAAAATAACAATAGACTCCCAACCAAGGTTTCACAAATGAGTTTTCCAAACCCATTGAAGTAGGGTGAAGGTGGGCTTTTCCAAGGAAGAGAATGCCATTTGCATTTTTTCAAAATTCCTCAATAATAATTTTTCCATGTCTTTCCAATGCTTCATTGACATTCCTTCCATATACACATTTGGTCATTTCTATACCAAAACAATATTTACAACATGGCTTCATGGAGCCCATACTCCATGAAATTATCTCTCTTATCTAAGAGAAGAGACTCTTACTACAATGGAGAGCCCAACTAACCCCTTCACCCAAGGCCACTTCTTCCCTTACCAAAGGGTGAGTAATGCCTTAATTCTCATGAACGACACTCCCAATCCAAAAGAATAAGAATTGATACAAAAATCTAAATGCATTCCCAACCCAACACATGACAAAAAAATCTACATACAACAACACTATACAAGATTACATACATGAACACCATACAAGATTTCATAATTCATAAAACAATAACATCCAAATCTTCTTACAACAAAACAAGCACTTCATGGCAAAGGAGACCAACCTTCCAAATATGTTATGACAAAATAAAACTTGAGAAGAGCCCAAATCCTTCTCCTTCCTCTGTCCAAACCCTAATTATCTCTAAAATTAGAGAGTGGGTGAACACCCACTAAGTCTCCCAAAACCCTCTAAAAAGACCCCCAAAAGTGTACTCAAGACCTAGCAATAATGAGACATGACATCTAGTCTTTTTGTCTCCCCTCTTAATTGTGAGTTTAGTAAGGAGTGTAAGACAAGTTAGATGCATGTGGCCATCTCCATTTTCGCCACTTTTAAAAAGTAAGCATTTTGGTGAGTCATAATGGTGACCTAGGCTTCTCCCATAGGTAAAAAATAGCCCTAACCCAAGTTACCCCCTTAGAGTTGACTAATTTTGGTCAAAAATACACTCTAGGATCACTTTTAACCCCTCCAAGGTACCCCTAAAGTTCAATTCCGAGTTCCAACTTGATGTGATCCCTACAAGACATCTATATGAAAGTGGAATTAATATAATATCCTATAAGGTTTGGTGATTCATGCCCAAGACCTAATTGAAATGTCACCATCCACATGGACAACACAAGTGTCAAGTGACACCAAACAAAATACACATCACATTCACAATGACATGTCCAAACAACAACATAAATTTTAAACTATTAACACACATTCAGATTACGTTTATAACAAAGATCACATTACAACGAGGTTTCAACCCTTGATTGGATTAAACCTTGGCTTACTCAATTTACATGTATTTACCCCTGATTCTCTGAATAATTCCATGGTTCCCTTTCCTACACACTAAACTTCGAGCATCAGTAGTCCAAGATGATAAAATCACATGTAATATACATTTTCAATTCATAGTTAGCAACATTAATCAATAAGTAGAATTAAGTACCTAATTAAAATTTTCATACATAAATGTTTAAAACATAAAAATTTCTTAATCACCATGACATAACATCCATGAAATAGTCAAGTCTAATCATGATCTAATCTCCTCATTAATTCACTTGTCTAAACATATATAATCAAAATCAACCACCTGTTCTAGGTCTAATCCATATCAAAATATAATCCACACAATATAATCATCATCATAACATAATATCTTGATTCTCTGTCAGGATAATAAAAAAAGTGTATCAATGCATCAAAACATAAAGTATCAAAGTGTGATCGAGCAGTAAAGCTATGATGGGTCGGGGTGAGGCCTCACAATTACCACCTCCTTCTTTTGAGGTTCCACAACACCCAGGCAGGTATTACCTATATAAAATTTCTGTCGTACAATATTAGTAAATGTGGATACTACTTTACTTCCTTTTACTGTATTACCTTATAAATTACTCTGCATAAAACTGAAAACAACTTGACACAAAGCTTTAACCATGAAATATTGAAATGATAACAGTAAATTGTAGTGTTTTAAGGACATTCATCCTTCTTCATTTTTAGTTCTCAAAACTTAGGAGGGGCAACCTATTTCAATCCTCTGTTAAAGGAATTAGTAAAATGAATTGTATATCTTGATACAATTGCTTAAACTTATATGTTTTAAATGTAAAAGTGAAAGATTTGTGTATTTTAAATTGTTTGGATGATGATAAACCACTTTACAGATTCTAGACTAGTGCCTATCCTTGGGCTATAGATTCAAAGATGCAAATCCACAGAAAAAGTAAATAAAGATACTATAGATTGCCTTACAACCTATATGCAACTCAAGTAAGATGCCTTACAAATCACCCTATCACTCCAACACTGCTGTATCAAATCCTTAAATACTATTATACTCTCTGAAACCACTCACAAAACTTAGTTCTTCCCTTGAAAGAAACTTGTAAGTAATTAGATAGATACCTTGTAACCAATATGCTTAAAATGCCTTACAGATTAAACATAAAAGAGAATACACAATAAGTCAAGAGACTATTAATCTCTAAGTTCTATTGATGATTAGTGACCAACACTTAGTTATTCACTTAGGAAATTTTAGTTGGCTATCACTGTGGCTGAGCTAAAACTATTCAAGGCCGAGCAACATTGTTGAGCAGTATTCAGGTTGCCAAGTTGTATCATGCCGAGCCGAGTAGGATACTTAGGGCTGAGCGACAGAGATGTTAAGTGCCAAGAAGAATAGTTTTTGTATACATGTCTAGAATGATTCAAACTTCGATGATAAGTGTTCAAGCTGACTTGTATAACCTTTTTGGGCTGACTTATGTACGCATTTAATATTTTTCTACGGAGTCAGTTATGCATTTAATTGTTTTATCCTATGCATGATCTATTGTAATAATTAATTGTAATACCTTGGAGGTATGGCTATTAGATCTTGATCATTGATCTAGATCTCGCTATCAGACTTGAATAGATATATAAGATTGCTTCTAAACCCTATTTTGGAAGTGTGTGTGAAGAGAAGTGGTGACTGCATTTTGAAGTGAAATGCACAGAGGGTTATTTTGTTAAGAAGCAGAGATCAAGCAGAGTGACAACACAGTGAATAGCAGAGTAAAGTTATATAAGATATTGAGATCATAGAAGGTACTGGAAAGAGGAGATCCATCATCAGCATTTGAGTGCATAACGAAGGATCATTACTTGAAACATTCTAATCATTGTATCAGGTGAAAATCTCTTAATAGAGTGGTTCTAGTAGACCTTTCTAAATCTCCTAATAGAGTTCTTACTTTATTGTAAGTTGAAATCCTTTCATAGGGTAGATTGTAATGATCTTTAGCTCTTAACTGAGTAGATCTTTAACAGGGTAGATTACATCTTGTAATCATCTTTTGTAGCCCTAACAGGCACACTTTATTACTAGAGTAGTGGAGAATTTTGTGGGTGTCATCCCCACCCCAGTTTTACCTATTTGGGTTTTTGGGTTACCAAGTTCTTGTGTTATGAGTTATTTATTTCATTGTGTGGATGCTATTTGATATTACATTAGATTCATATATGTATGAATGTGGATCAGTTTAGTTTAAGTGTTTAAATTTGAAGATCTTATTCACCCCCCCTCTCAGTATCTTTCTTTCCCATTATTGTATTTCCAACCATTGGTATCAGAGCTTAGTTCTCCAAAAAGTTATAATTAGCTTGAGGATACAGATCTTGATATGGAGATCTACAAGATGGGTAAAGTTATTGAGAATCAAAAGATTGATATTCATCTAGCACTACAACAGCTTGAGACAGCAAGACAGGAATGAAAGAAGTCCTTGACAACAAGGAAATATTTGGCCAAACAAATGAATGACACTCATTATCAAGAAGAGGACACCACAAATCTATTTCAGAATGGAGCTTCTACTAAGAGTGATGCAACAATAGCAGATCTACTGGAAAAGAACAGTGCACTATGTGAAGAAGTTAGAAACTTGAAAAAGGAACAAGAAGCCCAATCAATAAGAATGTGTGAAGTTGTTGAACAGAAAAAGAAAGCCAAAGATGACAAGGCTAT